>JABXWE010103508.1:0-51200 GCA_014611495.1 Limonius californicus | reverse complement strand
CACGCTGTTTGTAGTGATAGTGTATTAATACTGATAGTGCTCTCAGAGCTCTTCCAACATTGACGGAAGACTGGAAATTATACATCTCTTTTATTGAAAATTGTTTCAGCCGTACTTTTTTTTCGTATGTGTTTTTTTTTTGTAGGATTGCATCCCATCGTCGCAAAACAAATTTTACTGCGTCAAATAAAAATTACAAAAGAAAGGAAGTATCCACAATTACTAAAATTACTAATGGTGTATTTGAATAATTACATGCACTCTTTGCAGATTGCTAAGAAACGGCAGGAATTAAATCCGAAGGCACTATTAACACTCAGTATTAAAAATGTGTATGTTATTAATAAATAATTTAAAAAACAAATTTTAAAATTTGACATTAAAATTAATTTTAAGGTTTGCCTAAAACAAATGCAAACAAATTTGCAGATCAAAATTTAAAAAGTAGAAACATCTGTAAGACTTACTACTCTACGCGGTTTCCTATACGTAACCACATGTGTCCTGTGTTAAGGTATTTATATTATTGTATGTTATCGGTTTATCGCTATATTATGTTACTTAGAAGTATTAAATAAAAATAATAACAGAATTTTCAATATAAACGCTACGATTTAAAATGATACGGCATATTCACATATTAAGCAATGAGCGCCGGGTAAGTTTCTGCCCACAGTCACGTGGTACAATTCGTTCCGTCTTTGTTGCGCTTTAACGGCATGGGTTACAACTATCTCTCTCTTTGCTGTGGGTCACTGTTAGCCAGTACACAGTATACGGTTCGCTCTGTCCATTCATTATAACGTCAATGATCAACGTTTATAAATTCCAGCAGCGCACGTTAAAGTCTTCGACTCCCACTCCCACCCCATCGACCTTCACTCAGGCGTCCCCCAGGGTTCCATACTTTCTCCCCTATTATAATCCTTATTCGCCAACGACGTCCCAGTCACAAACCCCACTCGAGCCAAAACCCGTTTCTTTGCGGATGACACCGCCATTTGGACTTCCCTCTCCGCATCCCGCGAAATTAAAGTTGCCCTCAACCACATCTCGAGATGGACCAGCAAGTGGAGGATTAAACTCAACGGTGAGAAATCAACCGCTATCCTACTTCGACAACCGAACTTCTTCCGAACCCCGAGACTGGATCCAACCAACATAAATATTTCTGCCCACAACCAAGCAATCCCCCTTTCAAACGAGGCCCGATACCTGGGGATCACCTTCAGAAATACCTGCTCCCTAAACCGCGACACCCGAGAAACCCTGAAAAAAGTCCGAAACCGTTCCAATCTTTTTCGGTGCAACCAAGGCTGCGATTCTCGAACCCTCCTCCACACCTATAACACCTTCATTCGCCAGTCATTAAATACCGAGCCACCACATACGCCTCTCTCAAACCCCATCTCCTCCATCAAATCCTAACATGGGAAAGGCAAATTCTCCGTCGCATATTCTGTCTTCACAGAGAACACCCTAGCCACTTAGTCCACATCGACACCGAAACCACTCCGATATGTGACCGCCTCACCCACCTTCAGCAGAAATACATCTCTCGCACCCTCCATCGAGGCATTCCTATCGCCAACGAAAATCTCATCACCTCCCACAGACCCCTAAACCATGACCTCGTCCCAGTCAACCGTGTTCCCAGGAAACCCCGGAGCAAACTCCCACACCCGTTACTGCTCTTCTATCTTCCCTGTACCCGCACCTCCCTGCAATCCTCATTGACATAGTGGAGGACACTCCACTGTCAATGAGGTGAACAAACTACCTTCGTGACCGTGTGACCCCCCAATGTGGTACACGTACTTTCAGATACCACTACATTTTACCTTCCTCTTCCACCACTGTAGCACTCTAACTAACAGAAAACACTACACTTTTATTTAACAATACAAATACCCGAGGAAGCTACAAACACCAGCCCAGACCAGCCAGCCGCTACACCAACCACCAACCCATCACCAGCCCATCAAGATGTCGCCAACCCAGAAGATGAAGAAACGAAGCCCAGGACTGAAGTGGCCCAACGCCTAGAACGGTCTACCGCCACATTATTAAGTTAACCATAAATAAAAATGATATGTATTATCTCTTTAAGTTTTTGAATAAACGTATTTTCAATTCAATTCGCGTTTTGAGCGCGAGTGCTGGTCAAACAGTATTCAAAGACAAGGAACGACCCGCGCGCTGCCCACTGGGATGGGTGACTGAAATCTTCGCTCTAACGCTGCAACCCGCGGTGCCTCGGAGACTACCTAAAACCGTTGGTCTCCCTGGGTTAGTGCGCCACGTCACTAACTACCTCAAATAGGGTTAAAGGGGCAGCAGGGTGCGGAACTGCCTTCGGGTCTCCCCGCAATCATTTCCCATACTCAATTTAATTTATTTTTATTTAGCAACACTCTTAAAAGGGAATTTTAGCAGAAATATTTTGTTTTTGTATAAGTGCTTACAAGTATATTTAATATTGGAAAGACACATTCTTGAACCTTGAACCGGTATAAGCCGACCAAAACTATTTTTTAAGTTTAATACAAGATCTGCATAATTTAATTTACGTTTTGGCATATTGGTCAACATAAATAAATTTGTATGTCTACTTCCAAACTAATGGAGTATTTATACTCTTATAAATAATCATTAGAATTGCATTATTTTATTTGAAATGCTATGTGTATTGATAACGTAATTAGGTAATCGTTAGTGGATGACTCGTACAAACTGCACAAGCAATTATTTTAAAATTGAGAGCAATTTTACCCGATTTTAAGTGTGATCGTACTATAAGTAAGTTAATGTATTTAATTTCATCTTGGCAGTACAACGTTTACAGGTAAACTGCGTGCAGTTCTGTGTTAATCAGCTAGCTAGGTAAACCGCTGTTACAATTTGCGAGAAGTTTTAGGAATAAACCTGGTTATAATGGTTTGTTTAGCATATATTCCTATTAAGCTAAGAGCATTATCTTATTGACTTACCTCTTACAGTTCTTTTTCAAATAGGTACATCAGATGTAATGGAAACCGAATTGAATATTAAATCTCCTTCACATTAGGGTTGAGTACATGAGGTTGAAGAACTTTTTGTAACTTTTGCGGTCACATTGAATGGACTACATCTATTAATATATTCAGAAACACCGCTTTTAATGTTTAAACTTAGGGAATGACACTGTGTACAACTATTGAATATCATAGAGCTCGTAATTTTGGAAATGTACGATTCGCCGCTAAGAACGAAATATTAACTGTTGCAGACATATAAAATTGTTTATATTTTGATACATTCTCTACTTTTTTTTCTGCAAAATCTGACAACTTTATTTATTTTATTGTGTTATTTTATTTATACTAAATTATAGTTTCCTTTTTCGCTCTTCGTTTTCTCTTGCCTCTAAGATACTGGTATTTTGTATCACATCCAGTTGTCTATATAAAGGTCATATTGTCCCTACATTAAATGCGAAACACTGTATAGTTTTACAAATAAGAAATTATCATCAAATTCTGCGTACCGTAATGTACTTTAGTAATAAATGTTAAATTATTATTTTGTCAATTTTTCGTTGCCCGACTTCATTCAAATTCATATTAGTTGGTAACATTCAGATAACATTAATTAAACTTTTCGACAACTTCAAATTCATCAATTAGTGTCCCTAACATAAAAGGCACTGACCGACATATGACTATTTTTTTTTTTGTAGAAACGTCAGTTACTAGCATTAATATATGCCAACTTGCAGGTGCCTATCTTCTTGTTTATAAAAGTTATACATTTAATATTACTGTGGTGTTGATGATTTTGTTAAAATGGAAAAATTCGAGACAAAGGCTGTGATCAAATACTTCCTTAAGAAGGGTTTATCACCGCAGGAAATTTATAATGACATATCTGGAGCGCTGGGTGATTCTACCCCGTATATCAAGCAATTAAGAATCGGTGCCAGGTTTTCAAATTAGGAAGGAAGTCATGTAAACATGCAACCGGTGCTGGACCACCAAAAATGGTTGTTACTCAAGAAACTATTGATTGGGTCCATGATATGGTAGCGAGTGATCAGAAAATGACTATCAAATATATTGCTGACACATGTGGTTTTTCTGTTGGAAGCGTGGAGAAAATTTTCCAGGAAGAATTGAGTCTAAAAAAAGTCTGCGGACGATGGACGGTTAACGAAAAAAAAATTAAAAATTCACGTTCAAACTCTTTCTAAGTATCAATAAAATATAATCATTAACTTTATCCTTTTCATATAACACACAATAACATACTTTATTAAGTAAATCCCGTATTCTCAATACATACAAACTCCATACTAATTAACCAGCTCTTGCTAATAGAGCCTGAAAGTATCGGGTAAACCCGAAATACGTCATCGATATTCAGTTGCCATAAGCATTTTTGTTGACTATCAGTATTTCAATTTAATGTTTCTCAATGTATGGTGTGCTTCGAGCAATAATTTTTTTATTGATTTCAGCCTTCTCCTTCAGAGCGTCCTAATTCAAAAATTTTTTACTTCAGAATTTATTTAAAGAAAATATTAGTATTTAGCGAAAAATAAAAAATGTGAGTCTAATATTGCTATTGGCGTTACCGGCATAGAAAATATTGACCAGCCCATTGATGGTTGCAGTGTTAGATATCATCTATTTCCAACATGTGTATAATAAACTTCCAACTCTCTCATAATTGTCTATATTAATATTTTTTAAACACGATTATGTGTACATATTTATTGTTACTTATACCTGCTAAGAAAATCTTTATGAAATATTTGAATGTTTTCTAACATAAGTTTTAGTTGTTCAGGTTGTGGTAATATAGTAGTGCGGAAGTGAAATGTCCCTGGTTGTTGTCCAAACCCAGAACCTGGAACTACACAAATTCCAGTACTTTCAAGTAGCTGAAAAACATAAAATTCATCTGGCAGTTGATTTTCTTTCTTTGCAGCTTCAATTGCCTTCGCTGGAAGTTCAATCTGGGGAAAAGCATACATGGCACCCTGGACCTCATTACAGCTACATCCTTCTAATGTGTTGAAGGCATCTACGACCATTTTAGCTCTCAACTAAAACAAAATATATTACATTTATACACTATTAGCAATTATGTGTTTTTTTTTTGTTTACAAGTAATTTAAGTCAAAATATAGTAAAAGTCAATTTTAAGAGAATGAAAAAATGACAATTTTTGCATACAGTCAACTGGTAAGGTGACTGTCTCACTTCACGATAACAATTTAATTTGCATTTTCTCACATGTGGGTGGATTGGTTACAGCTGGCAACGCTAGCCCGCAATTGCAACCCGTATTGTAACCGCGTAACGTGTTAGTGTGGACGTTAACGTGCAACGTGACAACCCCGTACGCACTGACCACATCATGCTGTACGGAAGGACGGTACCGTACAACATGCTTGAGAGCAAAGACACAATCGGTTTCCGGCGCACGGTGTTACGCAGTTTGTCAGTATTTTTGATGAAACCTCAATGATATCATGTTACGCTACAGCGTTCTGCACAGGTGAAGTTTTGTCCTACAATATCGTGTCCTATCATGATTTTACAAAGACAGGTGTCTGTATGGCGGGCTTTTCTGTACAATATGTGCCTTGGTAGTTCGCGGCACGCTGCGAACAAACAACATTTACAGTTGCTGTTACTCATCCACGTTCAAAGTGTGGTGAAATCTCATCTTGTAACACCGTAGCTTATCATGACCGTGTTGCGCTATGGGATTACGATATGCAGTTATAGTAAGATGTTCTGTTACAAACGTGTTTTACGTGAACTGAAATACCAATTTATACAGTCAGGATCTTGGTGACGTCATTTAAGGTTTGTCCATGATTCTTGTTTGTTTAGCATGGGGAAATACATAAAGGATACTTTTTTAATCGATAAATACATGTTTAATTGTATGAAAGTTTTATTGTCATGGCCAACAATCGAGAATCAAGGGAATGAAAAAATGGCGAGAGCTTGCTCGAGTGATTTTTTCTACTTTCCAAAGCTTTTCACACTAGCAATGAAGGCTATGTTCAGAAAACTAAACTGGTCACGTAAAGGAGTAAATATAAACGGAAAAAAGTTAAACCATCTTAGATATGCAGATGACATCGTAATTATCACAACAGACTTCGAAGAACTGCAAGACATGGTAAGACAGCTGTCGGAGGGTTCAGAAAAAATAGGCCTTAAATTTAGTAGATCTAAAACCAACATAATGACCAATATAAACGACACAAGAAAAATAAGTCTCAACAATATCAACTTAGAGACAGTAAATATATCTTGGACAAGTACTCAAAATAAATAAAGAAAATCAAACGGCCAAAATCGGAAGAAGAGCTAGACTAGCCTGAACAGGCTTTGGAAAATTAAGAAGAGTGCTAACAAATAGAAAAATACCTCAATACCTCAGAACCAGAGTATCCGACCAATGCGTTCTTCCGATTCTGACGTATGGTTCACAACCTTGGACACGACCTTGGATAAGGTAGCAAAAACACAAAGATCCATGGAAATAATTATGATAAGTGTAAAACTATCAGATAAGAAAACAAATATCTGCATCAGAAGAATAACAAAAGTAGAGGATGCAAGGGAAAGAGTAGCGAGACTAAAATGGGACTTCGGGGGACTCAATGCCAGACAACCAGACCAAAGATGGAACACAGAAATATAACAATAGAGACCATGGTTGGGAAAGAGATCAAGAGGCCGACCATGAGATGAGATGGGGCGATGACTTTAAAAGAGTATGTGGCTTACACTGGAAAAGACAGTCACAAGACAGAGACACATGGAGGAACCTGAGGAAGGCCTATGTCCCAAATTGGATGATATAGGGGCTAATAAATAGATAGATAGATACAGGGTGATTATATTATATATTCAGGGATACTTGATTTGTCTATATATTTGTGGAAAAAGGAAAAAATGTATGAAAGCGATAGAATGTATAGTCGCCCTGTATATAATACAACACCGTAATACTACTTATGTCTGTGTACATTTCTCCATATCAACTATCCCTAAGTAAAGCTTCTGAAAAAAGTCCAATAGGTAGCACTACAGTATCAATGATTTGTTGTCCATACAGCAATACTTTATGAACTGTAACTAGCATGTAATACCAGTTATAGTTGTCCACAAAGCATTTCGTTGCGTCGAAAGTGTATTGTCCAAATTTATTGGGATCAATTGACGCACCAGAAGTAATTGCCTCCCAAATCACAAAAAACGTCTAATGAGCTCCACATCGATGACGGTAATGTCTGCTCTAACATTAGGATACTTAAAAAATCAGTGAGATGTATTACCACCATTTGACGTTCCTGCACCTTGCATTACTACTGTAAGGCCTAATTTGGCTTGAAATGATCGCTGTATCCTTTTTTTATTAGCTTGCTTTTCGTCTCTTGTTTGTGTAAAATGCACTCCATGAATTCGAATCTTGCATGAAGCGGTGACATACCTAGTTTAAAGGCATTTTCATTTACTTCTTTTTCTTTGGTGCCCTCCAAATTGTTCGCCAGACGTAGTGTAACATTGCAAATATAGCAAGTAGTAGTTGATTTGGTATCAGTGAAAATCATTTTATTTTATATCTTGATATTTGTTCCATTCACGTTGAGGTCGGTTTCTTTCAAGTTCGATATTTTGGCTTCCATCACCGTTTGTTAATTTGCTTATAACTGCTTCCGCTTACAGATCATTAACTTCTGAAAATTTTAAGGCAAAAACGGTTATGTTAATTGATCGGTGATTGAAATATCTTGGTGGCGTCAGAAATATTGGTTTCATTAGTAATATAAAAACGTCAAATTTTGCAATTCAGTGTACTTGGCAAATCACTTTTTTCCTCCCATTGGACATATCTAATAAAAAATAAACTGAAGTTTAAATATGATAATTCTCATTAAAACCCAGCTGGAAAAATAATATTAGCGGGACCCATGTTAATTCCTTATGTTCGCATCAGTTGAGCTGCACAAGAAGCTAGAGCTAGATACGATTGAACTAAGGGCAATTAATTGGTTCAAAAGTTATTTTTGGAGGAAATTTCTGCATGAAATTACTCTATCCACAAAATTTAATTTCCGGATTCAAAATATGCGGGATTGTTCTTATGGATAAAAACGCCCGAAAAAAACTTCTCCCTAAATTTTTAATGACTCTCTTAAATAGTGTTACCAATCAATGTTCATGTTTTATTGTTTTTTTATAGATCTCTTGTCTGTGTTTCTGATAACAACAAGTATTTTTGTGATATATCTATGGTGTGCTGACAATACCTCCCTTCTGCAAATTTTCTAAAATTTCAGTTTTAGTGCCAAACGTACCCGTGTATTGTTATACACAAGTCAGCAACTCTACCTAATTGCATCAATATTTTAATCGCTACAAGTAATATCTTATAACTTACGTATGTGCATACATAACTATACTGAAATATCTCCTCTCTGCCAGTGCGCCATGTTATAGCATATGGAGGCTACATGTCTGGTGAGTTGTCTTGATAAAACGATATTTTTTATTTTGTATAAAAGTATTTTTTACTTAATAACATGTTCTACTTCAAAGTAATTGTGTTTGCGTTGATACATTATATATTTTGTTCTTAAAATCGGCATGTTTTATTCAAAAACTACTTAATAATCCTACTCTGCAGTTAGGAGGTATTTCCTGATGTGGGCATACATTGGCACTATAACTTAGGTGATATTGATCTTCTTCTTCTTCTTCTTCCTCTTCTTCTTTCGAGTGCTTTATCTCTTACAAGACGTAGCGATCTTCTCTCCTATGCCTGTGTTAAAGTGCCATACACATAGAGGGCCTACAGCTTAACGTGGGCTCCGAACCACCAGAAGCGTAAACACTTCTACTCCAGAAACGATTTCCTAGGCAGAATACCTCGCTGGTTTGCCACTGCCTTGCGAGGGAAAACGATGGTTAACAATTCGACGATCGGGTACGGACATTGAACCCAGGACCTTCAGTATTAACCTGTAGCCCATGATCGCCTCCTTAGGTGATATTGGTATTGTAATCTAACTTAATTATAATATGAAATGATCATTTTAAACTATTTAAATTTATTTAGCCACATTTTTTTATATCTAAGGGTTTAGAAAATAAAATGAAATTAGCTTTCTTTCAAATTTAATTCATATTGAAGGAATCACTGACGTTAACACGTTCGCTGCCGAGGGAAATTTTGTATTGTTTTGTAACAGGCCGATGGTGAAAACGCATGTATTTTGGTTCGTTATAACTTATAAATTTAATGGTCCCATGGAACCTACGCTGCCCACAAGAGCACTTTTTTATGTATGGGGCTGCTGGTCCGCTAGTTCCATGGGACCAACGCGGCCTAGTCTTTTACTCCAATCTGCCACGCTGTTGGACCGCGTCACGTTGTACATTACAAATTCTTAACCTCACTTTAAAAGAGAAGGTGTGGTACTGTTTTAGTGCTTCTTAGTGATTATTGAGAGTTTTTGAAGTGTGAAAGTTCATCAAAAGCAATAGAAAGGTATGGTAAACAGTTTTAACACAATTTCAAACTAAGTTCAATTATTTTACTGCAGATGTCGAATAAAAGAAACAAGAAACCGTTAAATGTAACGGAGCTACAAGAATTAGCTGATAATTTCGGAGACATGTCTTCTGAAAATGAATATTTTGATGACTCGGATTCAGATCCGTTGTTTTCGCCGTCATCTGTGCCGAGTTCAGATTCAGATGAAGGTAGTATAATACAAACGAAACAAATAAAAATATCGTCTGGTTCTTCATCTAAAATGCAAGATACTTCGAAAAATGACAGTACCACTGATTCAGTTCATGTGTTCCCTGGTAACGACAAAATATCTGAACCAACAGAAATACGCCAATTACCTTCTGAATATGCAAACGATACCATCCGGGATGGGGTATTTTCGTGGGGCCCAATAGACCACACAAAGTTTCCAAAAGTAAATAATTTTACGGCGGTTGCCGGGATTAAGCCAGAAGTAGCTGCCTTATTGGCCCTTGCCGAGTCGGGAGAATTTTATGAAGCTATTGTGGATAATAATATAATTGGTCTGATTGTTGATCAAACAAATATATATGCAATGCAAGTGTTAACATCAGGTATTGATATTGCTTCTTCATCGAGACTTCACGAGTGGTATCCTACAAGTACAGCGGAAATAAAAATTTTTTTATGTAAATGTTTGTGTAGAAATTATTTAGGCTGCTTGATGTAAGATTTCCTTTTAGCTCTTGTTGGTTATATGGGGTTAGTTCAGTTACCATGTCTTGCTGACTACTGGAGTAATGATGAGCTACACTCTTTACAATTTCCTAGAAAATGCATTAGCCGAAATCGGTTTGAACTTCTTCTAAGGATGATTCATTTTTCTGGCAATGAAACGGCCGATCAAACTGATAAATTGTACAAAATAAATCCGCTAGTTGCAAAATTAGTTGACAACTTTAAATCCTTGTATATACCAGAAGAATACGTTTGTGTTGACGAAAAACTTCTGTCGTTTAGGTTCGCCTAGGTATAAGACAGTATATGAAATTAAAACGCCATAAATATGGTGTCAAATTGTTCAAATTGTACTCTGGAACGGGGTATACATACAACGTGTCTATATATGCGGGTAAAGAAGTTGATGGCAGTGTAACAACTCCACTTAGTGTTGTAATGTTACTTACAAATGACATTCTTCGGCAGGGGAGAACTGTTGTTACGGACAACTGGTATACAAGTGTTCAGCTGGCAAAAAATGCTAGAAGCTCACACTCACCTAGTGGGTACAATAAGAAAAAATCGTAAAGATATACCAAAAACCGTCGTAACAAAACGACTGCAGAAGGGAGAATTGTATGCAGAACAGAACGAACAAGGAATAACCATGTTAAACTGGAAAGATAATAGAACCGTACTCATGCTGTCTACCAAACATAATGATACTGTGGTTGAGGTCGAATGTCGTAGAGGTACAAAAAAGAAACCCCAAGCTGTTTGCGATTACAACAATGCTAAAGGTTCTGTAGATCTTTTCGACCAAACGGGCGCTTATTCTAATCCTCTTAGAAAATCTTTAAAATGGGACCGCAAAGTTGCATTTGAATTGCTAATGACAACATCGGTAGTAAATGCCTATTTATTATACAAATCTGTATCTGGTCGGATCATCACTTTCACCGATTTTTAAAAATCTTTGATTAAATATTTGTGTAATCCTAAGAAAGGAGACAATCTAATAAATATGAACGAAACAAGGAAACGACATTGTCACAGCTTACTCAAACTAGACGGCAAAAATATGCACAAAAGGAGAAGAAACTGTTATAAAAAGAATTGCGAAACACACAACAGAAAATATGCAACAAACAGAACAAAAAAGATAGACACGTACTGTTGGGATTGTCCAGGCAAGCCATCCTTATGTTTGAATTGTTTCAATCAAATCCATGCAGTTACCAACGAATAAGTTTAGTTATTGTTTGTTCAAACGGTTTATTTCCATATTCATATTATATTTTTTACAGTTTCTGGCATGTATTTTTTCACAAATAAAAGATTTTTTCGATTAATTGTAATTTTGAATACTTAGACTTTACACCGGGACCACATCTCAGTCTATTTTAGATATCTAAAAACTGGTGATACCTCCAACTACTGATGGCCTGTGCTGGTCCGTACCACACACAAAATGAATGACTCTTTAAACCAGCAGCCTAATGCAAAAAAAATAGTTTGCTGGTCCCATGGGACCAACACTGCCCAGTCAGAAAACAAGGTGCTGGTCCCATGGAGGCAACGTGGCAGCGAACGTATTAATATAGAAGAATGTTCAAAAATGATGACGACAATATGTTTAACGCCTTGGATATGATGATAATGTCGACCCTTTATGACAAAACCTAATTTAAAGTTCCACAACGAGCACAGAAGACAAAATAAATAATGTAGATCAATTAGTTTTTGCAGTGTTATACCGAACATGCATAACACCAACATGATATCACAAAACGTTTAGTTATGTACTTCAACAAGTAGGATAGAGACATCGAAAACAATCTATTTCCAATGACAATATACCTGTACATTTTGTAACCGGAACATCATCATCATCAAATCTTGATCCTCGTTTGTACCGCTTGCGCAGTGTCGAGGTGGTATAAGGCAAAGCTAAACTAGTTTGTGCTATGCACAACAGGGCCCGACTCTGCGGGTTACCATGTTGGTGCGAAACCGTGCTTGGCTTGCCTGATGTGTGTGAAAGTTTTTGTGTCTGGTCTTGTTACTTCTCTAATGCGATCGTAATACGAGGAATGCCATTAATTTGATCTCCAATGGCAAATGGAGACCGGGACCCAGTACCGACCACCCAAGTAACTAGAAAAATCTCCGACCCTTGGAGTGATTTGAACCGGTAAAAGTTCGTACTATTTTACATCTAAATCTGGCTGTCTTACCAGTGAGCCACCCCAGCCTGTCGTAACTGGTACAATGCTCGATATAAATTTTTTGAATGACATTACAAACTTGAACCAAACCGAAACAAAATATTCCAAGACCAGTGACAACATAGCTACACATTTCCTGATTGATACTATCAAAACTGAATGGGATGATGAAGAAAATCAAATCAAAAGAAAAACGTTAACAAATCCAGACACCTGGAAAAAACAGTAATAAAAAATTCTGCATGAAGGGAAAGCAATACCTTGGATATACTTGAAGAAATGGAATAGTCCACCATAATATAATAAGAGAAGCTCAAGTATAAGGCCCTACTTGCCAATCGAGAAATTGTGCTTGTTCTAGGAAAACATTCTGTCCCGATTTTTTCCAAAATTATAAAAGAGAACTAGTTGGAATCAGAAATTTTGTAGCATCACATGAGTCAAAGGTTAAACCCGAAGTAAAACTACTGAAGGAAATTCAAAGGGTGAAAGTACATTTCACTAAACTTTTCCCAATGAAGGTAGTGACAGAAAACAAATTGTCTGCCTCTGTATATTTCTTAATACATTGGGGTTAGGATTTTTTACCGTGCAATCCTGTGTAAACCAAAGCACCTATTACATTATTCCTCTATAAGGAGTTGCCCGTACCAAAAGAAAATTGTCAATATCTGACAAAATTCCGAACTTCCAACCTCTAAATGCATTTATAAATAAACTATCAAAACTACCATTCCATTATTCAAGAAAAAATGACTCTAACTTATATTAAGAACCGATGTTTGTATTAATGGAAGATCTTCTAAAATCTAAATCACTATAAAAATTGCTGCCAAGAACACGAGCGTACACCCCAGACAGATTTTTACTAAAAAGTTGCAAGAAAAAATATTTCTATTCTATTCTATCAAAATGTTATTCAATTATTCATGAATATAATTGTGTCTCAAGTTTTATGTACAGTAATAATTACACATTGTTGAAGCATCAGACATGATCAAATTAAGACAAAACCACCACAATTGACAGTAATACCTTGCGTAGATATACTTACATATTTTTTAAATTTAACTTTGCTGAATAAATATCATAACTAATAAAACAAATTAACAAAAAACACAAACCTTTAATGAATCCATTATAGCTTCCTTTTCGTTCATAAAGACTTCATAACTGGGTTCACCTTTTTCCGGTGGGCATACCATAGCGTCTAAACATGCTTGGCCTACAATGTTAGGGCATGACATAGCACTATTGGCTTTAAAATATACAGCTTTAACGTCCGGGCACATGTTAATAACCTCAACATATCCGGCTTGCATACCACATTCGCCTGTGTAGCCTTTTGAGCATGACATGAAACTTGCGAGTTCCATGTTACTGTAAGGTTCGCCCATTTCAAATAAAACCTTCGGCAAGAACATGAGCCTAGTTGGTGAAAATGTATTTAAAATCATTTTGCATGTAAGCAGTGTTGGATAACATCTAGAGCCACGATGTGTATCGTGATCTAGAGCCACATAGTGAAACTAGTATATGCAGATTTTGTTTACATAGTCGACTATTTTATCTATATCTAAATCAAATTGAATGTTTATATGTAGATCCGAAGATCTCCTATTCAATTTATTAAATTTCGTGAAATTTGCAAAAACTGGAAATGGCATATACAAATAAGAACACGAGAAAATATTACAAAGCAGTAAATGGAGTAAGAACAGGGTACCAACCGAAAACAAGCCTTTTTGAAGATGCAGAAGCAATCTGATCAGCAATCACGAGATGGATAGATGGATGAAATACTTCATGGATATACTGAACGCAACTAATTAAAAGTTTTTAGAAGAAGAAGAAGACGAATGTGTATACCAAGGACCACAACCAGAAATAGTAGTAGTAATATGCAATTACCGCAGAACTGAAACTAAAACGGGATAAGAAAGTAAGAGTATAAACATAAAAATGATAAGCTGCCCTTTTATAATTTTAGGGGTATATCCCTAGTAAACGTAGTATATAAATAATATTAAAAGCAATAATAGCTAAATGGCTGACAGTAGTTATATACCGAAGACACCAAACCAGTTTTAGAAGAACAAAATCTACAATAGACCATATAGTTTTCATAAAAATGGCACTGGAGAAGTGTTACGAACATAATACATAATACAATAGCATACATCAACTCCTTATAGACTTAGAACAGGCTTGTGATAGTGTGAAGGGAACAAGATCATTTGAAATCTTAAACAATTCTGGAATTCCACAGAAATTGACTAATTTAATTAAAATGACCCTTACGGGCACAACGATTTGTGGTTAAAAAACGGACTCAGATAAAAGTAATCCATTATCATCAGCACTTTTCAACATGACCCTAGAAATAGCATAGGAAATATTACAATAAATCCAAAGAGCGCAGTCTACCATAGACAATTGGAATATCTAGCTTACGCTGACGATGTAGTAATCCTAGGGAGAACAGAAGGGATACTGAAACAGACACACGCATTATACATCTCTATCACACGCGACGAAGAAGCAAGACATGATAAATTGACAGCCAATGAATCAAAAACAAAATATACGCTAATAAGCAAAACACACAGAAAACAAAAAACCAGGGATATTTCAGGTAAAAGAAATAAATTTTAGGAAGTTTTTAAATATTTGGGTAACAAGCACGAACGATGTATTCTTAGTATTATTTTATTGGGCGAGATCTAGGACGCAGTTTTCCCAGCACTGTGCGCTGAAGCTCTTGGCTTATTGTAAACCCTAACTATGAGTTTTCCCTATCTGGGGTAATTCCAACTCCAGTAGTGGCTTTTTAACGAGTCACACATCGCAGTGGCACGGGACCTACGGCTTTACTTCTTATCCGACGGAATTTTTCCCCGCTATAAGAATCTCACCAACCTCAGCTAGGCTTCAACCTGTCTCCCTTGGATCTAAAAGCAAGTACGCTGACCACTAGACAACATATCAAAAGCAATTAAAGCTAGAATTAATGCTACAAATCGATGTTATTTTGCCCTACACGAGGCCCTTAAGCAAACACAGAATCTATAAAATAACCATATGACCAGTGGTAAATTATGGATGTAAAACTTCGGTACTCAAAGAGGAAAACGAAAAACGTTGAAATGTATGGGAAAGAAAAATATTATTAACATATATATATATAATAAGGACCTCTTAAAATGGAGAGATATGGCGTATAAGAACAAATCAAGAATTACTTAACTGCTATGTCGTCCCTGATTTAGTAGCCACAGTCAAAAGTCCGAGATTGAAATGGCTGGACCATGTAGAAAGAATACATAGGGAAAGAAATAATTCCGAAAAAAGCTCTCTACAGTAAACCAGGTGGAAGAAGATTGTAGGGGCGACCATGGAAACGCTGGTTAGATAACACCGAAGAAAATCTGAAAGCATTGGGCATTGAAAGATGGAACAGAAAACCAGTTATAGGAGGAAAATGGAATGTTATTACCCAACAGGCTAAAGCCCTAAATGGGACGTAGTGTTAAAACATGATGATGTTGAAATTTCTTGTTTCTATTTAAAGAACAAATTCTGGTTCTTATTAATATCTGTTTGGCTTTATTAACTCATTAGATGCAGCCAGTATAACATTTACGAGTTGGGACCATCAGGTAATAGATCTATCTTTATTCAGGTCAAAGATAATTTCTTCTACTATTAGTAGTAAAATAATGAAATAATGGAAACTCCAATTGTCCCGAATGGTAAAATTCACAAAATTATGTAAAAATTTACTGACCAATCAGTGATTCGATGTCAACGCTGTTTGAATAGATAGCTATATGTTATAATAATGTTTATCTATATCTTTTATAGGTGTGGACTTTAGATCTGCAACTAGATCATATTTATTGAACATATGTGGATCTGTATCTAGATCCTCAATATTAGAATCTTACCCAACACTGCTTGTCAGTATAGCTAAAATTCATGCAAAAAAATTTTTTCAGTATATTAACTTACTTTCTTGAATGAATGAAACTCAGAATATTCTGTGTAAATATTATCTTGATATACTTCATCTGCAAGTAGGAAAAGATTTTCATTGTAAGCAAATTTAATAATTTCTTCTATATTCTTTCTTGATAGGACTTGGCCAGTTGGGTTACCGGGGTTAATAACCGCAAGGACTCTTGGATGGCACACTTTTCGAGCTTCACTGACTGATCTCTGCCAAAATTTGCAACTAAATACATTTATATTTTTTTCCCATAAACGTACCTGCATTTCATCCATATTCAATCTCCAACTTTGGGATTCATCCAAATAATATCCAATTTTCTTCAAGTTATATGCAACTATAATAGCCGAATAGAGTGGATACTGAGGAATCGGAACCATTACCCCTGCTGTTTTCCCATTTTCTTCACTTATGAAGAGCATTAATAGTTTCCTAAGTGCATCACCAGCACCTTTATAAACTGCGAAGTTATCGTGAAAAACTTTTTAGCACAGAAATACTAACCAGCAGTAAGTACAATGTTTTGCCAGTCACATGCAATGCCACCATCTCGTTTCACTATATATTCTGCTACATGTTTGCGAATTAATTCTATTCCAGCTGTATCACTGTAAGCCCCAACTGACCCTCCATTACAGGCACCAAGTATGGTTTCTGCTCTTCTTTTCACATCTTCTGGGAATCTGGCGTCTTCCAGTAATGGTGGGTAGGTAACAAGAGCTAATATTTGGCGAACAAATGTAATAGGAAGTTGACCCATAGCGTGGCAATCTCCATTATTAGCTTTTATTATTTCCGTGAAAGGTTTTTGAACTCCCTGTAATATAATATACAGTAAAGTCCTTTTTTGTTTTTGGTTAACAGTCGCTGTTTATTAGGATATATTGGGGCCGCATGATCTTAGCGCTTTGATTTTAAAGCTTATAGTGCCTATTCTACATACATGCATTCACAACCACACCAGTTACTAGTTCTTATATGTAAAAATAAGAATAGTTGGTGTTCTTGAGGAAAATCATGTAGGCAATCAATAACACCTAAAAAATAGCTGAAATGACATTTTGAATTTTGGGTGACAAATATTTAAATACGCCTTGTATTTTCAAGTACATTTCGGTCCTCAGCGGTTTTATTGGACTGGAAAATTGTATTGGGAAAACCTGTAGAGGTAAGAAACGAAGAAATAATAAAAAATTAAAAAATTTTCATATTTAGTGTCAGTATAAATCATTTCCAAACGTTAGTCCTGCTACTGCCAAAGTTATTAGGCAAAAAATGATTCAAGGGTACTATATTTTAACTCTATAACATAGGGGTATTATTTACAATTTTCACTTATATGCTTACCATTGCTTAACTGTTTTTATGATTCGTTCAAAAGTGTAGTTATGTAACACTAGAAATGAAAAATAAATTACTTTTATTAAAATATTTTAATATCACGGTACGAAAAAATAGAAGTTGTTGGGATATAAACGCCAGTTCTTGTGCTTATAAAGCAAGCTCTTGATACTAAGAATTTACGGCAACGAGCAGCTGATGCTACAAGCCAGTACGTCTACATATTATTTTCTTCTTTTTCTTCTTCTTCTTCTTCTGATTGCAGGCCAATGGCCTGTTAATTACCTACAATAGAGAAGGTTCTATGAGCCCTCTTTACACGCATGCCGGGTAGGAGGCTAGCCTAACCCACGAACAGAGAAGAGAAGTTCCAGTACATGGTTTACGATTGTCAAAGATTGTCGTTTGACAACTGGGACCAACGCTTTTACGTACCCTCCGAAGCACGACAATAAATAATTAATAATACGAAAGAAATTACAGATTCGGAGGGAATTGTATTTAGTATTCCTAGGTTTACCGCAAGCTTATGACAACAAACCCCTACAGAAATTATGAGAAGTAGTGGATAATACTAATCCGACTCTAGTCGGGGCAGTAAAAAGCAAGTATGCACGGGCACACCAATAGAGGAATATTCCACCCTGTATATCTTACAATTCATCAACGACCACGTCATAAAGGAACAACAAGATACAGAGTACATGTTGCGAAGACAGAAGAAGAATCTCTAAAATGTGGACGTAGAAATGAAAATTATGTATGTATAGGTAGAAAAGGAGACGCGGTGGCTGCGGAGATCAGGGAAGTAGTACAAATATGTCCACAAACAAAATACGAAGAAGCGAAAACAGGCACACGAGGACTATATGATGTAATAATACAGGAAATGATAAAGCATAGACGAAAAGCCATTGGGGCTTTGAATCGACACATTTGGGACACACACATAAGCAAAAAACAAAAAAGTAGATATATAAGTCTAATACAAAGTCTCGTGTTATATGAAATCACAATATGGCAGCTGTCTGAATGATATAAGGCACAACTAAAATGGATCGGATGAGGAGATCGGCGGAGGTATCAAGAAGAGATAGATTTAGGAACGAACGAATTCGAGAGATGATGCACATGGAGTCGGATATCATAGAAGAAATCGAGAAACGGAAGTTACTGTTGTATGGCCATGTTGAACCAATGGGAGATTAGAAGTTACCAAATTTACCCCATTTACTTGACTTTTTGGCAAGAAGTATTACCAGAATTGTTGGAAGAACTATTGGGCATTCTTCAATCTTCAGTCAGATCTGTCTTCAACATAACGGTGCGCCAGCATACTTTTCGCTTGTCGTCCAAAACTATAAGATCATATGAAGTTTACGAGACGTCTGCCGAGTCTGAAGGAGGTCTCCTAGCACGTATTCTGGCTGCAGCGCAAGAACTCCAAACAACGCCTGACACTGTTTAAAGAGTATATTAAATATGCTTCTGAGATGCAGTGCTTGTATCGAAGTTGATAGTAAACAATTATTGTAGTATTTGATAAATAAATAAATATAATGTTTGACTATTATGAGCATTACTCCTAAGTCCAATCTTCTTATTAAAAGTTGGTCTATTTTGAATCTCCTATATACCCTATAAATTTTAAACACGTATTCCTTAACGCCCTGTATATTCAAAAATGTCACATGAAAAATTGACGAAGATATGACATCTGAAGAAATACAAATCCATAGGGATTAAATGATATTGTATCACCTTGTCTGACACACAAGGTGATACAATAATATCTTTTAATCTAAATTATTTACCCTTGAAATACAGGATATACACTTCATTTCATATGAAATGCACCACCCATTAAAAATAAAGATACGGGTTTGAAACTTTGCTAAAATAATGTTTCATTATTGCATAAGAAATGATCAGGTTTTCATAAAAAAATATTGACAATTATAAGAAAACAATAACAACGAAAACAAAATTAATAATATGTAAGATCGCCATGAACGGCAATGCAAACATTTACTCGTTGTGGCATGCTTTCTATCAAGTGGTATATATTCTCCTGGGGTATCTCGTTCCATATAACCTCAAGTTGGTGTCTCAGCTCGTCTAAGTTGTTAGGAGCTCTTGGCAATAATCTTAGTAGCCGGCTCGTCGTGTCCCAAAGATGTTCGATCGGCGATAAGTCCGGTGATCGTGCAGGCGAGGTCAACATTTGCAATTGTGCTTGTTGGAGGTACGTTCTGGTAATGTTTGCAGTGTGTGTGCGTGCGTTATCCTGTTGGAAAATACCATTTGGCAACGTCTGCATGAATGGTACTAACACCGGTTCCAGGACATTATGAATATAACGATGAGCATTTAAAGTGCCTGGGACGAACACAAAATGTAATCTTCTACCAAAACAAATCGCATCCCAAACCATAACTCCGGGTGTTAAAGCTGTATGGCGTCTTTCAAGAAATTCTAGATTTCGTCTTTCTCCTCGATATCAACGTACCTTCCTACGGCCGTCATTTGCCCACAAACAAAATCTTGATTCGTCACTGAAGACAATGTCATTCCATTGCTGATTCCATTGCTGCCGCTCTTGACACCAAGCAAGTCTAACAGCCTTGTGATGTGCAGTTAAAGGAAGCCGTTGGAATGGACGGTAGGATCGTAGTCCAAAAGAAGAGATTCTTCTTCGGCGGTGAAGAGCTCACATCCAGTCTACAGCAACAGACCTTGTTGTTTGAAAGCGGTCTCGTGTAGCCATTCTTCGAAGAAGTCGATCTTCACGAACATTGCTGCTACGTGGAGGTCTACCAGTTGGACGATGTCGCCTTGTTCTGACCAAGGAGACCATATTCGTGCAACTGTAGTGTGGTCCCGGAAATGTGGTTAAAATTTCTACGTTGTCTTACTGGAGGCATTTTAAATCATTAATTCTGTCACAAAATGTAACAAAATCTCGAAACAACTAATTAATGTTTACTAGATATTGTTTTGTTTCTAAGTAACAAGTTGATGAGAGGCAGTAGACGAACCCCACAACCACTTGATTTCTTTAATGGAAATGGTGATCATTTCATACGCAATAATAAAACATTATTTTAGCAAATTTAAACACCTAGCTTTATTTTTAATGGATGGTGCATTTCATATGAAACAGAGCATATTTGACAACCTAACGTGGGGCAACATAGGAATAAATGTGGATGGTAAACGCATGAATGATTTACAGTTTGTAGATGATGTCGTCCTGATAAACAACAATGTCTACATATTACAACGTATGTAAGAGTTTAATACTGCTACAAAACAGGCGGGTCTATTATTAAATCTTAACCAGACAAAGGTTATGAGCGGAAATACGAATTATGACAGAAAAGAAATTATAGATAATGGTTGCTTCGTTAAATTAGGTAAAGGAAACCGGACAATCTAAGAAATATACTAAGTTGGGCTGCTTTCAGTAAGTTAGAATATACTTTTAGAAATACTGTAATTCCAAATGAGTTAAAAGAAAGATTAACAACAAACACATCCTATTCCTGGTAACATATGGTTTAGAAACTATCGCTCTAACAGCGTTTTTAAACTTTTCCACGAGCAAAGGAACATGGCACGAACTGAGTCAAAGACATGATAAGATGAATATCTGAACTCAAGTGGAATTAGGTAGGGTATCAACTAGATAGCGAGAAAAATTGTAAACAAATAGCACAATACAAAGAGGAATGGAAGAAATTAAGGGAGATCTACGTTCAGAAGTGGACAGAACGAGACTAAGAAGAAAAAGAAGCTGATACACATACGAACAAGACGAGAAGGATTACCTGATTACTTCCCAAGAAAATCTGGCTTTAGAGGAAGATAAGAATTTTCATTTCATTTTAGTGAAAAATATAAAATACAAGAACACAAAGAAAATGAAGCTGGAAGATGCAATATTTCGAAATTTCTATTTACTTATTTTCATAATTAGCTGACTTGTACTATTTACCTGTTCCAGCTCCTTTTCCAGTTCTCCAGCTCTGGCGAGAACGGGTCCTCGAATTGCATATTGGATTGCCTTTATATGAGGGTTGAGTACATCTAAATTAAGAACCCTTTTAGGTTTTGCAGTCATGCTTAGTGAAGACGGATGTATCCTTATAGTTTTCACCTGCGGTTTTGTTCACTACATAATAAAAATAAATGAGCAAAATCTAAATTAACTTATGAGATACCGTAAATCAACAAATTGATTATCGTGCTGACCTATCTGCCTTAAGAAACATGTATATTTCCGTTTAAATTAGAAGTTAATCTATCATTCTTGCATTTTCAAGTAGAAGATATACAGAAATTTTTTCTTTTTGGTATCTGTACATTGCCTATGTATACTTTTAAAAAGAACGCGTCAATTACGCCTATTATATAGGCAACCAACTATACAGACAACTAAACCATGCTGTGACCAAAACAATCAAATTAATTCAATGTTAAAAAATAAAGTTAATCTTTATTTAGTGTCTTCTTGCGTTTTTTATACAACCATGTACAGTAAAAATGAAAAAGTGGAAATTCTAATGTGGTATCAGAATGGTACTAGCTTAAAAACTGTGAGAGACTTATTTTTACTAAAATATCCAGAAAGACCTATTCCTTGTATTCGAACCATACAAACAATTGTTAGAAAATTTAAATCAGAGGGATACGGAATAAATTCCCATAAAATAAGAACTAAACGTAATCACGTTTTAACCGAAGAAATGAAATTAAATATTTTATGCTACATTGAGGAAATCATAATTAATAGTTATAACAAAAATAATAATTAAAAAAGTTTGTGATGGCCGGGAATTGAACTCGGATCAACTGCTTGGAAGGCACCTATGCTGACCATTACACCACTTTGCCGCTGATCTTTGTTGTACAAAGGACGTACAATGTTCACGGACCTTACAGAAACATCACCCTGTTGTAATGTAAGTGATTAAGATAGGTATTAATATTAATTGTAGTGTATTTAGATTATAACCATACTATTTATATATAGTATGGTTATAATCTAAATACACTACAATTAATATTAATACCTATCTTAATCACTTACATTACACCGTCGATTTTTGCATTTAACAAAAAAGTCATCATCTGTGTCCTATATACAGGATGAAATACTTATTTAATATAAACACTGCATCAACATAACCTTCATACTCAAATAATTCATAACTACCGTGACGTTCATTTCTGTTTTTTAGTTGTCGGTATAGTTGGTTGCCTACACAATAGGCGTACTCAACCAGAATCCCTAAATGATTTGCGTCAACGGATGCTGGCAACTCATCCCAGAAATGTTTCAAAACGTCCGAAACCATTGTCAACAAAATGTACTACTGTATGGATGCTGAAGGTCAACATTTCGAACATTTAATGAAGTGAAAGTTAAGGGGGATAAGGACAGGGGGTAGGCAACCCACCGTATTAAGTAAAATTACCATTAGAAATAAAATACTTTTGTCCAAAACTACGTTCGCAAAAATTAGTTTGTAGTTATGCTTGATATTTTATTGTAATGCCTCGTAGTAGAACAAGACACGTACGGATTTATTTTAAAAAAAAAAGTGTCCCGTATGATTTTTACCAGGCAATTTGTTTATTTTAATTAACTGAAATATAAACGTTAATTTAAAAAAAATGAAAAACTAAATCCGTACGTGCCATTCCTTACATAAATAGATTCAGAAAATATATTCAGAATTTTTTCAAAGTAATGCATTTTTGCGTAATCTTGGTCAAAGTGATATTTAATAAAGGCCATTAGGTCGTAATCGTAACCACGTTGGGAAAAATACATGTAGGTAGGCAACTTGCATAACACCAATACGCACAAGGATTTCCTAATGGTCATATTTCAGGTAGACCTCTTGGCGGGCGGTCCATAATTCTCTATAAACCGAACTGACTGTTCGATCACGAGTTTCAATCCTAGGGATTAGGACAGGTAGAGGTACACGGAAATAGAAAATTAGATAATAAAATCATAACAGGTTAACATGTTTTTATTATACAATTAGTCAATAATAACAAAAATAATTTAGATACTAATTAGTAAGCAAATAATTATAACAAATAGGTTTAACCAATAAGTGTCTGGATAGTAGTTTCTTATCGTTTTCATCTATTTTTTTTAGTATAAAATTAGTGAAAAATTTTGGATAATTGATATTTCTAATTTTTAAAATAAACTTCTATTTGAAAATTGAGCAAAACATTCGTAAATGTAAATGTTCGAGTGGGTCGCGTTAAAAGGCCACGTTAAATCGAGAATGAACAGATTCACAGGCATTCTGTTCTGTTCTGTGTGGAAAACAACAACCCCAGCCCAACTTCTTGGGAGAAATAAAGCCGTATGATCGAAATAATTTTTATTTAAATATTATAAAAGCTAGAATTTTGAATTTGAATTTTTTAAACAAACTCTGCTACACATGAAATCTGCAGCCGGCAATTGTGGCTTTTGACCATACCAATTGACAAGCTTTGTGAATCGCTAATAAAAAGTCAATAACAGTTTGACTTGGTTAAAATTTAATTCCTACTGATTACTTTTTTCTACTAGTTATTATTGTAAAAACATTAATATGTGTTTCAGTTTTCTTGGGACACGCCGTATGAACTGTACCGATCAGGTCAAATAAATATCTCTAATTTCTTGTTGACGGCACCTCCTCGAATTTACTATAGGTCTGGTAGTAAGCGACGTATAAAAAAATTGCAGAATCTCTTCTCTATATATGTTACGAGTTTCCAGATAAAACGCATACACAACGACGCTTCACTGTCATTGGAGAGATAGGAATTGCTAATTTGAATTTGTTGAATATTTATAGAAAATACGCTAAACTTAGACCAAAAAATGCAGATAATAAACATTTCTTTCTATCATGCAGAAACGGAAAATGTACTAAGCAAGTAGCAGGCATAAACACATTTTCAAAAATTCCTTCAGTAACTGCCAAATATCTTAATTTACCACAACCAGATGCATATACAGGTTAATTCCGGCGGGGATATACTGAAATTAAAACAAGGCTACGTGGACAATTCTTTTAACACTAAAATGGATAGTGCAACAAAGATTCTATGTGGACATGGAATTAATACCAATATTTTCAACCAACCATCGACCTCAAATATAAATGAGTGTAATAACAATAATAGTCTACATGAATCAGTACATCTAAATGAGTCAAAAAATAACTTGCTTGGATCAAAATTTAATATTAACAATCCCAACAAGTGCACTTTTAACATTACTATTATGAAAGAAAGTTTATAAGTTGCTTCTTGTTTTGTTAATTGTTAATTTGTTCTTTCTTAATTTCAGTGTTAAAATAAAATGTAAATATATATATCAATTTATATTTATTCTTTTTCTAATTGCTGACAGTCGTAGAAAAAATATTGTATGAAACTCATGCATAAAGTGTCTTTTTTCAGTCATGGGATTGTCAAACTTCCCATTCGTGAAAAAAGTACTACTTTATGCACTTGTTGCATAAATAACTATTGTGTATATCCATCTCTTTCTATCACATGTGTTTTACTTTTCTTTTCTTCTATCTCACTGCTGTTACATGTATCAAATCATCCAATTCAAAGTTATCCTTAGTGGCATATGGAATTAAAAATCATGTTTAAACTAGATACATGTATTATTTATTATTTGTTTTGTATGTTGTCAAAATTAAATTTCCTGAATCTAGCTCAGGCATGATTTTTGTCTTTAAATTTGATCACTTGATATTTAATTATGGGCCCATCGGCATATTGCGGAATTACAAATTTATGTACGCCTTATTACGGAATGCTAAATATTCCAACACTATTTTTCTGTTATAATTAATAAGCATGCTAGAACGAGTTGAAAAATAGTTCACCTTGTATAGAGACAAAATTTGGCATACAAAATACACCACAATAAAGATTCTAGTTCCGCTGTTTAGTCATAAATTTATTTACTCGTTATCCCAGAAATAAGAATAGGCAGGTAGAATTCCCCAGGCGACAACTATAGATAAAGAGATAAAAGGGTCATAAGCTGTTGTCGTCATCGTGAATTGTGTTTTAGAACGTAAGAATTGTAATGGGGTAGGTGTTACGAGTTGCCTATATTAATTTCTAAAAGGCGCAAACAAGAAATCCGTCAGCTGTCCTGAGGGGCCTTAAGGTAAATATCTTAATCAATAAAACATTACTGGTGTAAATTATGGTAAAAATAAAAAAACGCGGATTGTTTTTTTGGCGGGTTACTATTTTTAAAAGGCGTTTTCGCGAAAACTACTGTACCGAATTTGACAAACTAGGAAACGTTAAAAGGGGAATTTAATGCCCTTTAAAATGATATATCACTTGACCCCCTTTCCTATTTAAAATTTTATTGGTGAAGCTCACCACCCCTATGAGGTTAAAGTGACAAGGTTGAAAATAAACGCAAAAAGTTTCCCCTTCAAAACAAAAATTGAGGAGTCTGAACAATTTTTTAGAAAATGACGATGAATATTAAAAATCGGCTCAGTTTCGTTTTGATTGGCCCACCCTGTATGTACCAAACAAAAGTTTGGAATCCATTGTTTTACTTTTAATCAAGTACAGTTTTTCGCGAAAATCGATTTTAATGAAAAGCACATTCTGATAGACCTATTTCTTCTTAATATTTTTGCGATAATCACGTCATCCATTTTTTAATAAGTAACATACAAATGTTTTTAATATATCAATATATTACACAAAAATCAAGAATATTAAAACATAAACAATCAAAAAACGATTTCAAATTGGAGCACAATTGTACATTCCTATTTTCTGTATATTGAAGAGAAACCGCGGCTTTCCCTTCCGTCACGTGGTAATACTAATTCTATTTTGAACTTGAACCTCTCATTCTAACTTCGCTGTTTCATAAATTCCGCGTCTTTATATAAAAGTATTCTTAGTCTAAGCCGTAAACCATTTACAAACCAAAACATAATTCAACGACCAAAGAGAAATAAGATACAAGAAAATAAGATGGTAAAAATAATGTTAAGTAAACAAATTTACCCTAGAATTTAATTTAGAACGGGCAGATAGGAAAAATTAAACTATCGAAACCAAAACAAAGCGACTCAACTCTTAAACCAGTAGCTTTTAATTATTTAACTTAAAAATTACTATAAATCAAGCTAAATGCACATAGATTCTGTATTAAACACACATAATTAACATGCAAAATTCAAATAATTACGAAGCTTAAAAAATTATCTACTTACCTACGGTAGAATCGCACGTTCATTCAACGATACAGAACGGTGTTGCCATGCTGACAACCGAGTCGTTTTAGAATCTATTTTGTAAATGAAAATTCAGTACATCATGAAACAGCTAGATGTTCGTTGTAAATATTTACGGTGCCCGTACCAACTATTGTATAACAATAATAATAAAAATGTGTAAAATTAAACAAAAAAACATATTTCATCGAAGAAACTCAAACAATTAATTTTTTTAATAATCAGCCATTGTGAATTTAATATATACAAGCTTGTGCAGAAGAGATGACAAACCTAGAAATATTTACAATGCGGTCGTAAAATGTACCCCCCCCCCCCCCACTAACTTTTGAACGACTTGATATTTCTTCACAAAATTCTGGGTGCTTTAATGGGAGGCTAAATACTACTTTTTAGCCCATATTTAAATTTCATAACTTTTAAAATGGCGACTAGACGCCATTTTGAAATATTATATTTTTACAAAAGGAAAGAAAAGAAATCTAAACCACCGGCAATACTGGAACATAATAAATACATGTCAGGCATCGATCGCCATGATCCAATGCTCTCCTGCTACCTGCATGAGGGAAAAACTATACGCTTGCCAAAAGTTCAAAGAAGAATATGGCGGCTAGGCGCAATTTTAAAATATTTTTTTAAAAGGCAATGGGGGTCGAGTGACACCTCATTTGAAAGGTCTCTTTGAATAGAGTATAATTCTAAATTTTGGGGAAATTTTATAGATTCAAAAATAAATGACAGACTTCCAAATTATCGGTTTCTGATATTGAGCAAAACTCTAAAAAAATGTAGGACGCGAAACAACAGAACTAAACCAATTGAAATAATTAGTCTTTCTGTTCTGTCACTTTAATTCAGTTATTGTGTTTGCTCACGTTTAATATTGAGTGTTAAAACCGGTGATACTAACAATAAGTATGGCTAGTGTGCGAACAAATATGTTACAAACTTTGTCCCAATCTCTGAGAGAATGCTCCTAATTCAGATTAATTCTTTTCCCATCAAAACCAATATAATCCAAATATACGCACCAACGGCCGATAAATCTGACCATATAATTGAAACATTTTACGATGACTTGAGTACTGCCCTGAAGAAACTAAAAAAGAATGAAATGACTTTAGTAATGGGCGACTTCAATGCCAAGATTGGCCAAGGAAGGTGTGGTGAAATCATAGGACCTTTTGGACTGGGCGAACGTAGCGAACGTGGAGATCGCTTATGTACTTTTGCAACAGAAGAATAACTGGTTGTCACCAACACGTTTTTCAAGTTACCACCAAGACGCCTATACACTTGGAGGTCACCCCATGACAACCCAGGACACGTCGTCAGAAATCAGATTGACTACATCTTGATTAATAAAAGTTATAGAAATTCAATAACGACAGTAAAAACATGTCCAAGTGCGGACATTAAATCTGACCATAACCCTCTTATTGGCACGATGAAACTCAAACTGAAGAAAATTCAACAACAACAAGTGAAGAAATATGATTTGAGACAACTGAAGAATAATGATATAAAACAAGAGGTACAGCAATGTATTAAAAGCAAAGTCAAGGAAACTGACATATCATCCGACACAAAAGAGAAAATCCAGAAGTTACAAGAGACAAACCAAGAAATTCTTGACATCTATTTATGTCCAGCAAGGATGAAAAAGAGGATATGGATGACAGACGACATACTGGATATGATGGAGGAAAGACGAAAAACTAAGAACAAATTGATAAAGAGATAAAGAAAAAGATTAGAGAGGCCAAAAACGCTTGGTTGGAGGAAAAATGCAAAGAGATAGAATCATTGGATGGCAAACACGATTCTTTTAATCTTCACAAAAAAAGTGAAAGAAGCGGCAGGATTACATCGACCATCTAATACTGGATGTAAGTGAAATACAAACAATATGGAAAAATTACGCTGAGAAGACCTTCGAGGATAATAGAAACAATGATACATACTATAGATTGAACACCATATGCAACACCGGACCTGAAATCACTCAAGAAGAAGTGATAGCCGCAATAAGAGGATTAAAGGATGGGAAGGCGACGGGACCAGACAACTTTCTTGCAGAATTCCTAAAAATCATGCAGAGTGACGAAATCAAATGGCTCACTGCAATGTTTAATAACATATATGGAATAGGAATAATCCCACTTGAATGGCTTAAATCCACATTCATAACTCTACCAAAAAAACCAAATGGAAAAAACTGTGAAGACTATAGAATTATCAGTCTAATGAGTCATCTTCTCAAAACATTTCTAAAGATAATACATAGGAGGATATACAAAAAATGCGAAGCACAACTAACTCGCACACAATTTGGCTTTCGCGACTCACTACGTACAAGAGACGCTCTTTTCGCTATTCAAGTCCTCTTCCAACGCTGCAGGGACGTGAACTTCGACATATATGGTATGAAACAAAATCACATAGGGTACAAACAACAAATAACAAATATCCAACTAATTCTAATTTATGAACATATCTCATTAGGCAAGATTAAGAATACGTGTACAGACCTACTTATTGGCCGAATATGTGTATAAAAAAACAAAGAATATGTAGAGTTCAAGAATTTAATGAAAACGATAAAAATGGTATGAAACAAAATCACATCGGTACAAACAACAAATACCCAACTTATTCTAATTTATGAACATAACTGAGAGATTTCAAGCATTCGAACAAGTTGATATCACTATCCATATATTTTATAATAATTTTATCAATACTGTTGTCAATGTTCACATATTGTTTTTTCCTGCGCTTTCCTTCAAGGTTTAGGTCATGCCGTTTGGACATGAAATCCCTATGGAGCGCTTCATTTTTCAGGTTTCCAATCAACTCAAATATGTTAGGTTTACGTTTATCGACTAGCCTATTCAAACGGTTATGCCATCCTTCGACACTGTTCGTTGTTCTGTGTATTTGGTTATGAACATTCCAAATATCAATTGGAAAACTGAGGTTGTCCATTCAGTTATTGACGAAATAGTCATTAAATAAATCAATTTGAGTACCATTCTGAGCATTTTCCATAATGACTAACCAACCATCTACCACATCACTGACTGGAAGGAACGCCAGGGAAGCACGCATCCGAATATGCAACCTTATTGATTCATCGTTACTATACCCTTCCACTTAAATATATTTCTTGAACTCTACATATCCTTTGTTTTTGTATACACATATTTTGCCAATAAGTAGGTCTGTACACGTGTTCTTAATCTTGCCTAATGAGGGGCCGCAAGTGGTCCGGTTGAAGCAGGTACTATTCTCTTCGGCCGCAACTGGTCCGATTTTCGATCGGGCCGCAAGTGGTCCGGCCGCAACTGGTCCGACACTGTTTATGGAACTCAAGGATCGGACGCATAATTAAATCACCTTTCAAATGAGGTGTCACTCGACCCCCATTACCATTTAAAAAAATAGAAGATGCCGCAATTTTGAAAGTTATAAAATTTAAATATGGACTAAAAAGTAGTATTTAGCCTCTCCTATTAAAGCACACAGAATTTTGTGAAGAAATATCAAGTCGTTCAAAAGTTAGTAGGGGGGGGGGGGAGGACATTTTACGACCGCACTCTATAATGCAACCTACTATATATTTTCCCAGATCTCCTTAATTTAAATCTAATTTTAAAGTATTGTCAAATACAAATATCGTCCTTTTGTAAGAAAATTATTAAAATAAATATCAACGTTTCGGACAGCTTTTTGACTTCACGATAACAAATATTTACGAACTTTAATAGTGGCAACTATTTATTTACAACTGATATGAAAGAGATACGTGTTATCAAGATTTATGTCCTTCAAAGTAGACACCAGCATTGTGTACAACCCGTTGCCAGCGATGTGGAAGTCGTAGCAGCGCCTGTTGTGTTGATAGTTCGAAGGAGCGGTCTACTGCCTGAAGAATCTCTGGAACAGTTCTGAAGCGAATTTCACAAAGACGTTCCTTCATCTTAGGAATCAAGTCAAAGTCACAAGGGCTTAAGCCCGGGGAGTATGGTGGATAATACAGCACTTCTCAGCCCCATCCATCGAACAAATCAGCCACAGCTTGCGCTGCATGCGGCCGAGCATTGTTCTGCAAAATGATGGGTGGGTTCTGCAGAAAGTGCCGCCGCTTCTTTCTCAAGCTGGTCGCAGGTTGTGTTCCAAAAATGAACAGTAATACTGCGCATTGACGGTCTGCTGTGGGGGAACGGTATGCGTTTGGATAACACCATTACAGTCGTACACGAGAATCGCCATAAGTTTCACATTGCTGGGGTTTTGACAATCTTTCGATTTTCGTGGTGACCCGTACTGACGCCATTCATTCGATTGGCGTTTCAGTTGTGGCTCGTACGATTGGTCCATGTCTCATCCAGCGTAATGATACGGCGTAAGAGAGCCTCTCCTTCGCGCTCATAGCACTCGAGGTGGTTCCGAGCAGCGTCGTATCGTAACCATTTCTGCATTTCCGTCAAATCATGCGGAACCCATCGTGATGCAATTTTTCTCATGCCCAGGCGTTCCTTCAGAATGTGAAGCACAGTCGTATGCGCTAATCCTGTCTCTCTGGCCAGCTCACGAATCGTATGGCATCGATCACTGTCCAATAACGCGGCAAGAGCATAAACTTCTTCTTCACTAACACTAGGACGACCTGGCCCACGCATGTAAGCCGCATTTTGGCGTCCCTCGTCGAAGGCTTTTATCCACCTTGCCACAGTTCTGTAAGGCAATGCAGATTCCCCGCAAGCCTCTTGAAGACCTTGTTGACACTTTCGTGCTGTACGACGTCTGGCACATTCAATCTTTATTCAACTCCGTTGTTGCTGTTTCGAAAACATCGTGATAACACTACATTAGACCGCCAGCTAACACGAGGCTCTGTTCTTCTCGTCAGTGCGCATGCGCGTGATGTGGGAAGGGAGAGTCCATTTGCTCTGAGGTAAGGTAGGTATGTAACTAACGTGTGGTACAAGCGACATTATTTGGTTCCGTTGCATGGCGTCTCTACAGCAGTGTAGCCACTATTACAGTTCCAACCCTCATATGTTCAGCTTCCATACCTTCACAAAAAGCAGCGAAAATCCTTGACCTTTAGAGGTCTGGTTATTATATAATTAACTACATTAATAACTACTAACACTCTCAGATTCAGGGTCTTCGGGGTCTGGTTTCCAGAACCCGAGGACATTCGAAGATCCCCACTGAGACAGATCCTGGCCTTCATCAAAAGGTCGAATCTGCTCTAATGAGGGACGCAACAGACAGGATGCATAATGGATCAAAAGGTCTGAGTGCTGAACATCTGGGCCTTGTCAATTTAGAAATAGAAATAGAATAGAATAACTACTATCAAAACAATATTTAGCACAGGACTTAGCGATTTTGATGCAAAAGCTTCCCGATGAATCATGCAGTGTGTCCAGACTATTCCTGGAGATTCCTTTTTCACAAGTGCTTGTAAACTGTTATATCTACTAGACATGGCTTGAGCTCCATCGGTGCAAATTCCAACACAATTCTTCCACTGCAAGTTTGCGCTTACCATAGCATCATTTGTAATTCTTAACAACTTGACAGCAGTTGCTCTTTCTTGTATACGCTTGCAAAATAGCAAGTCTTCAATTATTGCAGCTCCCTGGCAGAAGTTTCTCTGCAATAAATTCACGGAGCTTATCGAAATATTCTTTATGCAGAGTTTCTAAATGCCTTCTCAATTTATTGGGTTTCATGATATCTGCAGCCAAAATTTCGAGGCAAATAACATATTGAGGTTTTTCTTCACCACTTATTTCAACGCTTGTAAAACCGAAGTTTTAAGTATGCTTGGGCATATTTTCGTGTTTTTGATTTTATAACAAGATTAACCCTGGTACTGGGCGTTTCTGATGAAGTAGAAGCTTCTTCCTCTTTAAGCTTACATTTGCCTCCAATTAAAACTCTATCCGTGTTTACTAAAAGTTTACGTAAGTATACAATAATTTTTTTCAGCATTTGAACTCCAACAAACTCTCTTATGTAACACAGCCACAACGACACAACTAACAACTGACGCGCTGCCGCTGCTTTTATATTTGTATATTTTCAATCCAGAAAGTTTGAAACGTATCGATATCTGCCGCGAACATTCGGGTAACAGTAGATCAGGTGATAATGCGGCGGGACTGCACCACATCGGCAGCGTAGCCAATATTTCCAAACTGAGTTAAATAAGTTCCTGCTTATTGAGTTATTCTCATCTATCTCATATTATGCAGGGGGGCGCAGAATTATTCAAGGTAAAAAAGGAAGGGCGCGAAATACGAAAGTTTGAGAACTGCTGACCTAGCATTTGCTACAACTAATTATTTTCATGGCCTTCTGTTTTTAAGAAAATTTATTAAACTTTTTTTTCTAAATGATATACCAGGTAGGTATATTTTTTTGGTAAAGGGTTTCACATTCAAGATAAAGACAAATTGAAAGGAATTTCCTTCAACTTGAAAAAGATAATTGAAATAATTGACTCACAAGAATTGGTTATGACTGATCTTAGTTTGGAAGTGCACGCATAGCAAAAATAAAACTCAAAGTTAAAAAAATTCTACTTATATTACAATACAATGATCTATACAGTGGCACTCTCACTTTTGTAAGTAAAGCCATATTATAAAACTTATGTAGCTAATCATGAACATCATGAAATGCAAACAAATAAATAAGTTATTTTCACATTTAAAAGTAGTGCTTCACTTTTCAGGAAGCAGCTGCTCGCTGTATTCCTGGTATAACCGTTGCCATGGCAGTTTTGTTTTAATTATTTGTAAAATTTCCTTCAGAAGGCTATACTTTGATAGCGTCTGTAATTTCAGAATAATGCGACAGTAAAAAATATGAAAAGCAATACCAATACTTACTAAAATAGTTTCAGTTTTTATTTTCTTATTTGTGCTGGGCGAGAGGTATGATGAACCCATTAAGTCATCTAAAATCGACCTTAGCCTGCATTCAGGGCCTGCAAATTCAAATTAATAAACAATATAATGTATATGACTTTATCAACGTCACCTTTTTCAAGTAAATGATTGACAGTTGCCAACAGCCAATGTTTGAACTCAGTAGAAGAACGCAAAATATAGCTAGAAGCAATTTGAGATTCAAGAAAACTTAATGTAACTCCTGATGGTAATGTATCACTGGCCCCACGGATCGGAATGCCTCTTTGTAACGATGACAATGGCAGTGTGTTAGATAAAGCTCTAGTTGCGCCACCTCCTGCTTTGCTAACTGGATCTAGAGGATTTGATAGCAGTACCCTAAAAACATGAATTTGTAGTAAGGATCAACAGCATATTAAACAATTTTAAAAATAAGGTGTCATAAGACAGCCTATGTTTCTACTTTGTATTCAATTATTATTTTTAGATGCTCACAATTGTAGTTATGTTAAATATAAGTTCACATACACCGCTCCAAGAAACTAACGCACCACAACAAACAATCGCAATAAGGTTTAAAGTATTGCATGTAATGAAGTACGTTTAATGATAGATAACGCTTAAAATTAAGTAAACCGTATTTTATAAAAATTAACAACAATCAACGCAATTTAACAACCATCAACACAAAAATTTAAAAAATCAAAATTCGAAAACTGAAAAATTGTAAGTTTACAGGTTCAGTAGGCTGTGTTTCCGCCTTGACTTGTTATGTCAGTTTGACAACGACGGTCCATGCTTGAAATACACTTAACTGCTCTTGTTCAAGATTATCCCACATTTCCACTAATGAATTTGCTAGGTCGTTAAGAGTTGCAGGGGGTGGTTAAAGCGACCGTACTTGCCTTCCGAGAATGTCCCAGAGGTGCTCAATCGGATTCAAGTAGGGACTTCTGACTGGCCATTGCATAACGGGAATACCAACGTCGTCGTCTAGGTATTCTTGCACAATTCAGACTCTGTGCGGCTGAGTGCTGTCCTGCATTAATTGGAAGTTGTCTCCGATGTATGGGGCATATGGCACAACATACTGTTCTAAGATATCAGTAATGTATCTCTGACTGTTTAAAGTTGTCGTTGGGGAAGATGTGTAGGTATGTGCGGGCCGTGAAAGATATGCTTCCCCATACCATTATTGAGCCTGTTATGTACTTTAAAAATGTGCCGTTTTATACGAATGAATTAATTCCTTCATTTGTTTGCCGCTTCGTAGGAATGAATATCGCTATTTTAATTGAATTCTTATTTTGGGTTACCGTTTCACTATTTTGTTTTGTCTTTCGAAGTTCGAGATATGTTAATAGTTCCTTTGTGTGAAAACTGCAAGCCCTTGTTTTTCTTCCGCGCTAGACCTTGAACGCTTCCTGGAACTCGTGTGTTAAACAAATTCCTTCTAGAATTTCTTGCGCAATGTTTCGTAACGTGGTGCAATATCGTTTGGGAGAAGTGAGGTCCCGTTGCCTTTTTGAGTTTGTCCATTTTAGACCTTCGCGGACTCCGGTCGCCCGTACGGGGGCCGTAAAGAAAGTGAGTGGAAGTCCGACCTTCGAGACCGTCGGGTAACCTGGCAGATCGTTTCCTTTTTCTTCGCGACGCCTTGCTATCCTACGTTTTACCGTACCGTTTTTGTTTGCTGTAGAGCAAAAGTAAATCGACTTAACCGTCGGATATATACATAAGCGATAGCAAAATGTACGCCTTGGTGTTGGACAATTAAAGATTATAATTGCTCCTGTCGAATTTAGTTCGGATCTTTGTGATGTAAAAGGGAAATCGTGCAAGTGTTTTGCTGGAATTTGGTTTGTTCCCGTCGTCCGAAAAAGCCTCGCTTCTGTCTCCACGCTAGCTGGCCTAGTTGAAACCAGCTTGGCCCTCTCCAGGGACGTAACAGCTACATCACTCCCAACGCTGCCCCGAAGAACGTTGTCCTCCTTCCCCTATTTTTTTTTTGGAAATCGCCGCCTTATTGTGCCAACCTCGCTTAAGCCATCCACCGGAAGTTCAAGGTAAAAACTAAAGTTTTGTGTTTTGTGAAACAAAAACCTACGTGCAACTTGCAAAATTCAATATCATTGAATCGTTTTTTTTTTGGTATCTGGAAACAGGAAGCGACCTTCAGTTGTGGACTGTATTTGAAGTATAAAGTATGAGAAATTTTGTTTTATATGGTGTAATTTTCCTGTAAACTCTACGCCGTTGGCCACACAGATTGTGCGTCAACAGCGACGAGTTTCTCTGAACGTTTAAGAATTAAAATTCTGTAATTCAAACTTGTTGTGTTATAACTTGCCATTTCGTTGTATTGTCATATGTCAAATATTTCATTATATGTGTTGTAAAGTTTACTGTCGGCGCTGGGATACAGATGTTTTTCGGCGCGCTCGAGCAAAACTGCTTATCGAGCCTTTAAAAAAAGGAACAATTTGGGTGCAAACTTTCACGGTCAGGTGTGTGTAATTAAAGTGCGTTTTACGAGCCTAAGGAGGATCCACCTGGGAATCGATTACAGGTGAAACATTCGTGACCGACAAGGGGACCAACAGAACGGAGTGGAAACCGGAAAACCCTAGAAATACAGATTGAACAAAAAAAAAGATAAGTGGATTAAAGTTTAAGTAATATTTTGCAGGTGTTTGCAGGACTTGTCGTCAATTAAATAAAATAAAATAATATTGCGTAGCACATGAATGCAAAGCGGGCCAAACAGAAGCGCGTCATTTTTCGGGTACAAGCGTAGGGGCAGGTAGTGGATTTTGCCAGCTGAGGCAACCATAAAACAACCATAAAATAAATTCCTGGAAAACGGTCATAAACACTCAAACCCAGAATAACAACCGAAATTTGAGTCAACTGACTACAGTTGGTCAGCAGAAACTTCAAACCCGGGGCCCACCCCTGAGGGGAATAAAATAGTCGCGTTTACTATTTTACTGACGGTCGGGGAGCGGACAAATTCACAAAAGAGGAGAAAGCGCCATAAATTTCAAAATACGAATTTTAATCTTAAATTTAAAATTTTAAAAGTTAAGATATTGCAAAATATTTCAGGGCGCAGATCCGGGCAGGCCAATTAGGGCAAATCTAGGACTCGGTAACTGCAACCTCCACAAGTAAGGGAAAACGATCTGGACCTATAATCTCCTTTGATCCCTGTTATTTTAATCTAAATTAATCTCCCCTAACGAAGTCAAAGCGTAGCCCCGGGAAGACATATAAGAGACCGCAAAAGCTTGTTTGAGTAGGTAAAACGGGAAAAAGGTGCCAACACAAATCAGTTAATAATAATAATAATAAAAACAATTACGGTCTAAGCTTTGTAACAATCGGGTTGTACACTTTAATACCATTCACCTCGAATTAACTTAACTCGATACTTTAATTAACTTAATCCCAGTCAATTTAATTTAATTTAGAGCGGAGATCCGGGTTAACCAAATAAGAGACCGCAAGAGTCGCGTCTAGCATTATTTTGAGTAGGTAAAACGGGAAAAAGGGGCCAACAAAAATAAGTTAACAATCAGGATTGGGGCATATTTCATACTTAACAGCAAAACAGAATATAATAAGAACAATTACGGTCTAAGCATTGGGAACATCTAAAGGTAACAAACGAGTTGCACACTTTAATATCATTCACCTCTAATTAAGTTAACTTGATACTTTAATTAACTTAATCCCAGTCAATTCAATTAAATTCAATTTAGAGCGCAGATCGGGGTTAACCAAATAAGAGACCGCAAGAGTCGCGTCTAGCATTATATTGAGTAGGTAAAACGGGAAAAAGGGGCCAACAAAAATAAGTTAACAATCAGGATTGGGGCAGAAGTCAGAATATTTCACACTTAACAGCAAAACAGAATATAATAAGAACAATTACGGTCTAAGCATTGGGAACATCTAAAGGTAACGAACGAGTTGTACACTTTAATATCATTCACCTTTAATTAACTTAACTTGATACTTTAATTAACTTAATCCCAGTCAATTCAATTTAATTTAATTTAGAGCGCAGATCCGGGTTAACCAAATAAGAGACCGCAAGAGTCGCGTCTACCATTATTTTGAGTAGGTAAAACGGGAAAAAGGGACCAACAAAAATAAGTTAACAATCAGGATTGGGGCAGAAGTCAGAATATCTCACACGTAACAGCAAAACAAAATATAATAAGAACAATTACGGTCTAGGTATTGGGGACATCTAAAGGTAACGAACGAGTTGTACACTTTAATATCATTCACCTTTAATTAACTTAACTTGATACTTTAATTAACTTAATCCCAGTCAATTCAATTTAATTTAATTTAGAGCGCAGATCCGGGTTAACCAAATAAGAGACCGCAAGAGTTGCGTTTAGCATTATTTTGAGCAGGTAAAACGGGAAAAAGGGGCCAACAAAAGATAAGTTAACAATCAAGGCCAAAATAAAATTCAGAATTTTTCACACTTAACAGTAAAACAGAATATAATAAAGACAAGCACGGTCTAGGCATTGGTAATATCTAAAGGCAACAAACGATTGACACACTTTCATATCATTTACCTTTAACTAACTTAACTTGATTACTCTAATTAACTTAACCCAAGCCATTTTAATTTTAATTTAATTTAGAGCACGAATCCGGGCAAACCAAATAGGAAAGCGCAAAAGGCGCGTCTAGCTTTATTTTGAGTAGGCAAAACGGGAAAAAGGGGCCAACAAAAGATAAGTTAACAATCAAGGCTAAAGCAAAATTCAAAATATTTCACACTCAACAGTAAAACAGGATATAATAAGAACAATTACGGTCTAAGCATTGGGAACATCAAAAGGTAACAAAAGATTAGTACCCTTAAATATCATTTACCTTTAATCAACTTAACTTGATTACTTTACTTAACTTAATCCCAGTCAATTCAATTTAATATAATTTAATTTAATTTAGAGCGCAGATACGGGAAGTCAAACAAGAGACCGTATATAGCCGCGCTTAGCATTACTGAAACTAGGGAAAAGCTTTCCTTTTTCTATTTTAGGCGTATTTAGGGGTAATTTCGGCCAAACAGCAAGGTGGTGGTCAAGAGGAACTGGTAATCAGAGAGAAAGAAAAGGAACATACACACGACAGACTACACAAAAGAAAACCAACAATTCTCAAAAGAAGGGAACATACTAGAGGCCATGGAACAGGAAACAGTATTTACGGACAGACACAAACTGACAGTGCGGAAGATCCCAGGAGATGGGAACTGCTTATTCACCTCTATAGCAGATCAAAACACGGGGGGAACAGCAACGCGGGAACGGCTCAAACAGGAAGCCCTCATTTTAAGGGAAAAGATCGTGTCATACATCAGAGGAAATACACAAAAGTTCCAGTTACAACTGGAGGAGAATGTAAGAAGCCTGGCCCCGCGATACGATCACCTAGCACATGCCTACGGACCCGCACTACAAGTGGATGCCTACTTAGAAGACCTAGGGAAAGAAGGGTTCTGGGGAGGAGCCGAATCAATAGCAGCAGCAGCAGAAATACTAAAGGCGTCAATAGAAATACACTACGAGGCAGGACCAACCTCCACACACACCCCGGAAGACACCAACCAACCACTCAAAGAGATAAGACTAGCGTACAGGTCAGCTGGAGACGGCTCCAGAAACCATTATGACAGTATCACGGCCAAAGAAGACAGGGAACCCAGAGGAAGTAGATACGGAACGCCCAATCTGAACATGGTAGAACAAAGAATAGAAGAACAAACGGCAGTACTAACACCCGGACGATACGTACTACCTATGCCTACACAAATAGAATGCAGCATGGAGATAACACAGAATCCCGAAAATATAAAGATCGCAACATGGAATGTACGAGGGGCAAGAAAACCGAATAAACGGCAGCTAATCGACGAAGCGCTTCGAAAAAGAGAGATCGACATCGCAAGCCTGCAGGAAACGTATCTAACCACAGGAGCAGCGGAAACAACAAATTACACATGGCAACTAAGCGGGGGGAAACGCGACCACGAGGAGAGGAGTAGCGATCTTATTAAGAAAAGGAAGCCACCGAAGAAGACTAAAAGGCTTCAAGTCACTATCAGAAAATTTATGCATGGCGGTGGTGGGGATAGAGGAAATCAAAATAAATATCATTGGAGCACACGTACCGTCAGACAACAGAATGGCCGGGGTAATGGCAGAACTATATGACCTCATGAGGGAATCCACGAAGAGGGCACCGACAATACTAGCAGGAGACTTCAATGCACATATAGGCAAATATGACCTGACAGAAGAGGACAGAAAACTGATTGGCCCCAAACTTCATCACCACAGAAGTAATGATAATGGACAAGCACTGAAAGACCTAGCTCACTTATTCCAGCTACATATTCAGAACACCTGGAGTAGATCAAATTCAGTCCGCACCACCTGGAGAAACTCAGAAACGGAAGCACAATTAGATCATCTTCTGGCCAAACGCGAAAAACCCACGAAATTTCATCACATCGGAGCGGAATGGGTAAAGGAGGTGAGAACGGACCACAAACTAGTGACAGCAGTTTTGCAAGCGAACAAAGAGAACGCGGACACTACAACACACAAAGAAAGGGCTAAGGAAACGATGGCGAATCACAAGTGGAACATTCAGTTACTGGGAAATGCGGACATCAAAGAGTCGTATCAACAACGGGTCCAGGGAGAAAACAGCACGCAGCAGCCCAAATCGTGGAAAACAATAACGGAGACCCTAATTACAGCCGCGCGGCACAGTTTAAATAGACCATCGTCGCCACTGACACCAAGAAGAAGGAGGGCCATAGCACGGTATCAACAAGCACAATTTAGATATAATAGGACTAGGAACCCCCAGTTAAAGAAAGAGCTGTGGCAAGCAAACGTTAACAAAAGACAGGCTCAAGAACAACACGACGCAGAAAAGTGTGAACACTTCTTCCGGAATATAAACCAGTATCCACCGGAACTAAGGCTACGAAATACGTACAAATACATGCGGAAAGCAAGGAGACCCACCACAGCAACAAGAAGAGGGTACATACCTATGCTACACTGGGAAAAGGATCTACAGACAACAGGAACAGTCCAGCAACAAATAACAGAAACAGACCACTGGCCACTGGGGACACCTCCAACCACAGAGGACATCACTGAAATAATACATTCTTTGAAAAAGAATAAGGCACCGGGAATAGATCAGGTACAAGTGGAATTGCTACAAGCAGCCCCAACAACCTTTATAGACACGGTATTCCAAACGATAGAAGACATCTGGATACGGAACGAAGTATCAACGGAATGGATCACAACCATGCAAATACCCCTACCAAAAGTTAGAAACCCAAAAACCACGACAGATTACAGGAAAATCAGCCTCTGCAGCGTAGGATACAAAATATACGCAAAATACAAAAGCTTTCGACACCATACAGCACTCGTCCCTGCTGAAAGCCCTGAAAGACTCAGGAACACCGCATTATCTCATCAACCGGGTAATAGCAGCATATCTACAGGAAAATACGATGTTGCAATGGTTTGACAGAGAACAAAAGTATATAAGAAAACGAAAGGGGCGAAGCAAGGATGTCCACTCTCGCCCAGATTATTCACGATGACTTTGCACAGGGTCCTAGGACAAACAGCCTCACAACTGACGACACCATCACCGATCGGAGAAAATCTTACCCTGCCTAAAATTCTTGCCTACGCAGATGACCTTCTAATTATAGCGGAAGAGGAGGAAGACGCGGGGAGGCTACTGGACATGCTAATAACAAACCTAACAGAGGCAGGATTAGAAATAAACATCAGCAAATGCGAAGTGATGGTAAGATCCCCAGACAAAGAAAGAAGTAGAGCAGCAGCAGATAACACCCTGAAAATAGGGAGCCGGGAACTAAAACAAACACACAAACTGAAGTACTTAGGGGTTTATCTACCAGACTCATTGGCAAGACCGGAGACAGTCAACCAGAGAATAACCAAAGCACAACAAGCCACACACATGATTCTTCCTCTCCTCCAACAACACAAACTACCAAACGGCATAAAGAAGATAATATACAATTCCATAATAGTCACAACTGCTCTATACGGACTGAAAACAACCGCAATCACGAAAGCCAACAGAATGGCACTCCGAAGGATGGAGAAGAAAATACTAAAACTATTTCAACTAACCATAGGGGAAGAACACATTTCGACGGCACAAGAAATTCTAGAAGGGAAAACAATAACGAAACGGCTCACTACATCAAGAATCAAATACTGGGCACATATCCTAAGAAGACCTACCAACCATCCTCTACAGCTGGCGTATGCCATGCAAACAGAAGAAAAGAAGATCGGAAGACCATGCTACACGTGGAATACATCACTGGAGAGGGACATCCAAAACACCGGCATACCCAAACAGACATGGGAGGAATGGGCACGAAGAAAAGAGGATATACGAAGAGAGCTAAGAAGAATCTACGCAATAATCGAAGACTCCGATCAAGAATCGGATGAAGAAGAACAGGCTAACGGAGAAGAAGAAGAATGAGAGTGGGGAAGGGGAGAACAACGGAGAAGAAATGAAACATGCACCAAGGGGAAAGCAACCGACGGAGATCTAGCGGTCAACTGCAGAGGGGAAGGTCAGGAAAAGAAGGAGGTACAATCCAGAGGCGAACCTCCAACTTAGTGGTAAAATAGTTGTAATTAGGGTGGTAAATATGAAGTCGTTAATTAGTCATCAGGAAACTAAGATAGGGGAGCTTGTTACCTTAGGACGATAGATAGATACGGACAAGAACAAGGTAAAACTGGATACCACAGCTATTAGATGCTAAGGCATAAGAGCAAAACGGACAGTTGAAGAAGCTTGGGAGTAAATACTAAGTAGTTTAATAGTTATTAGGAAACTAAGATAGGTGTACTCTGTAACCTTAAAACAATAGAAATAGGTGAAATAAGGACAATGTGAAACTTTGACACCAAAGTTATTAGGTTAAAATACATAATCGCATAACGGTCTCGGCTACGTACTCAACACCCATTGATACGTAGTTTACTAACTACCCGGTGTTGCAGCAGCGGTGTCTTGCGGTATACATTGCAGACATGCTAACGTTGCGCAATACCCCACCCGATCCCACCCTATCCATTAAATTCCTCCCCACTTACTGGCATGGGGTGGGCCTGGCGTAATCCAGGATTGACCCTCGAGTCGGCTCCATGTCAAATGATGATGATGATGACTGAGTTGACGTTTTCTAAATCTTTATTTATGGTGTCTAGTAAGCATGATTTAAGCTGTAGAAAGGAGTGCGTTTTTTTTACGTATCTACCCGTGGTTTTAAGGATTTTTAACTTAGATGGATTAATGAAGCCCGATTCAACTACACCGTCATGATAGATGAAACGGAATAGAAAAATGTTCTTATTTTTAAACATATACTAATTGCGTGTAAACCTTAATTTTTTTATTGTATTTTTATAGATTTTACGTTCAACGAACTATGAACTTACGGAAAATAAAAATTTTGGATATTAAAATTTTCAATCTTTTTAGGAAAGACCTATTCATAATTTAAATGTTTTTGACACAAAGCTGTTTGTTACCTGCTTCGCATCCCAGGTAACACAATTTGGAAATACGAGGACAGCCTTTTAAGTTTTTACAAAAACTAGGAAAGAATTTTTTTTTTATTGCGTTTCAAAATATTCACGTTTAAGATTTAGATACTTTTGCATGCGTGCAAACCAATTCTCGATACATTTTTTCCACTCTGAAGTTGGTTTTTGAAGACTTCAACAGCTTCTTGAGGTGATGAAAATCGCTGTCCACCCATTTTTTTTTGACATTCGCGAACACAAAGACGTCGTTAGGCGATAAATCAGGTGAATAATCAATTGTTTTTCGTGCTGTGTGAGAGCTGGCATTGTCATAATGAAGAATGATGCGATATTTTTGGTTGTTTTTCCAGATTTCGTCGATGACTTCTGGTAAACAAATTGTTGCATACCATTCAGCGTTAACTGTTCTTCGATCTTCTAAAGGTATGTTTGCGACATGTCCAGTACAACCGAAGAAACAAGCGATCATTTTTTGGAAGTGCTTCGTGAACGAACAACATTTGTGGGATTCGGTTCATCTTGGAGCACCCAAACAGTGGATTGTTGCTTAGTTTCCAGTTCATACGAATATATCGAAGTTTTGTCACCTGTTACGATGTTGTATACGTGTTTTGTAGTTCCTCGGTCGAATTTTTTTTGAGCATTTCTTTACATCAATTAACACGAGCCTTTTATGAGCTTCGTTCAAATTATGCGGAATCCATCGGGAAGAGATCTTCTTCGCAGTTACATGTTCATGCAAAATCGAATAAACTGCAGTCTTCGATATGGCTAAGGATGCCTCTATCTCACTGTAAGTGACATGCCGATCTTCTTCAATCATGTTATGCACAGCATCGATGTTTTTTAGAATAACCACTGATATTGGTCGACCTTTACGAAATTCATCACTGACGGACGCACGAGCAAGACGAAATTCTGCAAACCAATTGTAAACAGTCTTTTCTGATGATGCTTCACTACTAAAAGTTGAACGAAGCGATTCTATGCATTGCTGTTGAGTTAGGACTTTACTAAAATCGTAAAAAATCATCCAACCAAAAACCTTCACGTGAAATTTCTATTTTTACCCAAAACTGTTTTTTTAAACGCTCATTGTAAACAAACTACTCGGCAATTTCTAAGCTGCCACTGTTTAGGAAAATAGTAATGACACATTCCAATAGCGTCACCTAGTGGTCGTTTGTAAAAACTTAAAAGGCTGCCCTCGTATGAAAATTATGCTATCATAATAATGTTTATTTGCATGTTTTTTTGTACAATATTGACGACTAGTCATACAGAATGTGTGATATTGAAGCAACAGTCTATCCATGTTTCTATGGGCAACTCTCTTAAACATAGGTATTTACTCTATTAGAGAGAAAGAAAGATGGTAGATGTAATAAAAGAAAAGGCATCCGACATCGTTGTCAACGCCAAGTTTCTGAAAATTTAATTTCTATTTTTACCTACTCAATGATTTCCTAATTCGAATTCCTTAAAATTGTTGTGTAAATGTACACAATTTTTAAAGGCTGCTCAAACTAAATACGACATGGTATTAACACTATCCGTTTTAGTTTAAATATTCTACTAAATATATAATCTTATGTACTATAATAGGCAATGACCTGAAGTATTTCTTAATAATCACAATCTTTATTTGTTGATCTGGCAATAAACATATACAAAAAAAAAACAAACAAGGTATTATTGTGGTTCTGGTATTTGATTACAGGTGCAGGAAAAGTATTTTTGGATTTTGGACTTTATCATTTGTAAGCACTTGTATTTAGCAACAGAGCTGTTTTCTTAAACTTTGTGATTAAAATGCTATCCGCGTTGTCTAATAAATTAAGTTTATGGTTACTGTTTTACAAGAACCGGGTCTTCATGCTTTTAAAGACGATCTAGTGAAAATTAAAGCGGGCAATAAGCTACCGTGCGGGTTCTCAGACGGATATAACGTGCACGTCATTTGCTACCTGTAAGGTGGTGTAGATGAACTCTTGGTAGCTGTTGTATGAAGCCGCAAGTAATACTGACGTAGATGTAGTACTGTTAGTAATTGTAATTACTATATTACTGTGATTATGCGCTTGCGAGCTGACCAATGATTTCGTTTAAGCAGCCTAATGCTTTAGAGACCTCGGTAGAGCAGTGCGGATACACGCTGTCACTCGAGGTCACAGTGAAATGAGGTCCGATCGGCTGGGTGTTCGAATTTCAGCTGAGGCGACCGTATTTCACTTAGTTAAGTTTAGGGTGCATGTTGCATGAATGTTTAGTGTGTAAGGGACGCCAATACCCCCCTGAAATAATGCGAAAGCGTGTAACGCCTAGTTGGCAACAACAATACTACTGACACTAAGTGCAACAAAAAAAACTACCGGTAAGTTTCAGGTGTCGAGAGTAAGGGTCGACCAGCTACAGTCGAAGAAGGGGGGTGTTAAATAAAAGCCTAGGCGCCACCTGTTTTGAAAATTAACCTTAGCCCTCGACGATGTCACGATGGATAAAACAGGAACCTCCCTGGAATCTAACTTACCTTTGACGATTGCTAACTTAGAAAAACTATGGGGAAAGAAAAACACAATCAAACAAGAAAGTCCGGACAATTAAACATTTAATGCACAGCAAACGGCAACAAGATCAACATACTGGAAGATTAACAACATGGTAACACACAAAATTATTAACAGAGAAAAATATTTATATAAATCGACCAAATAAATTACGGGACGCAATAAAGCGAATGAAGAAATTCAAGTTATTATAATAATCAAAAATACTAAATCTATACAACGCGACTAATTATCAAGTATTCGAAGTCGACGAGATCTCGTTACTCAATACCTAGATTCCAACATAATAGATCTAACAATGTAATTCAATAAAACTTTAACCTTTCGCAATATTTCCCAAAATTTAAATTATAAAAAAAAATTTGACTACAATTTCCAAATTATAACATGAAAAGTACAGATTTAAATTACAACAAAAGTCTGACGACAATTTCCAAATTAAAAACTGAAAAGTACAGATTTATCGAACGCACCTCGTATAAGTTCAAAAATTCAAATTGTTATTAGCACGGAACATTATCATCAAGCGCACATACCCGTGGAAACATATTGTTGATATCGATGCTTCGAACTTCGCTGCTCTCTGCGATAAACCAGTCCACTGAACCTTCGCCAGGTCTCATCTGCTTCATAATGAACAAGATGACCATGAATGCAAAATAAATCCAAATTAAATGTTGAAAACTCGAGCGGGAATAATTTCCAAACGGTAGGAAGTCCATACGGGAAAAGACGCCTAAATAAATTCAAGGAAAATTGCAATAACAAACAAACAAAAGCTTAAATTCCATTCTTACCGAACGATGACATTTTCGGCGGTAGCGAACCTCTAGGTCAATGGCACAATCAAATTGGGCAAAAACCCTAGGAAAATTAACTCTCATACACGTCCTAGCGTTCCTCCAAAGAGGGCAAACAATCCCAAGGAACGACGGCATAAGGAAAAATTCCTCTAGCAACTACGGTCTTAAATTGGGAGATCCATCCCTAGCTTACAGAAGCTAACTAGAACCGAAGAAGCGTGCACTGCCACGAGGATTTCTCAACTAACTTCCCCGATCCGCGTAGCATACGACCAGCAAGTAAAAGTTAAACGAATGCAAATCTAAAAGTTACGAGTTCGAAATTCAAATAAATCCAAAAATATTCAAAATTTATGCAACCCAAATTGCGAAAATAAAATCTAATGCAAAACAATGAGGCGTACAAAATCGGAACGTTACAAGCGGTTCCCGGGAGGGGGGGGGGTAGTGTGAATGAATGAAAAGAAAAGCTTAGAGGGTTGGTGACCTAGTGTGGTCATTGGGCATCACCTCGACCTGATTAACTGAGCCATGGCGCCAGTGATCTCTGCATTATGATCTGTGGTTAACCTTTATACGATCCCTAGTAGAGTATCTTTGAAGGATAACCATACTGACGGTAAATAAGTAAACCGAAAGCTTAACTGCTCATTTTGTCGTCGAAAAACACCCTTTAAGTGTATCTGTAAGGCATTACGATGATCGTTTTATTTCTTATAGAATGAGTAAATAAAAAATGCTTATACAAGCAATTGCAATTTATTATTAGACATTTATTTTAAACACACAAATTATGTACTTACATAAAGCATCAATTTTAACTTAATATCCAGGACAGTCTTTTTTACTGCGACTTCTTAAGTCTTTCTGCGGACTTCCGGACCCATACTTACGTACGGGATAAAATGTCTAGTACTGTGGCACCAGGTATGATCTTTGGCACTGCAACTGAAAGTAAATAATAATTTGTTAACAAAATTATCTGTTGACATATATATAGTACAGTTAATAGCGATATGTTTCGTACGGCAAAATTTTTCTATGTGAATAAGGCTTTCAGGAGTGACTCGAAATTGATTAAAAATTTGAAATTGTCACTGTCAAAGTCAAGAGAAGTGAACGTTGAAAATGCCGCACCACATGCTATCCAACGATGAAAAGGCAATCGCTGTTGCCAAACTAAGCCAGGGATGGTCATTGCAACGTACAGCGGATCATTTGAACTCAAAGAAATCCACCATCCAGAGTCTTAAAAAGAAGTGGGAAAATACGCAGTCTTTGACTCGTGCTGTGGGTGCAGGCCGGAAGCGTAAGACCACTCCGGAGGAAGACGCAGCCTTGGTAAACTACGTAAGGGACAATCCGTTCGTCATTGCCGCGAAGGCTAAAGAAGAGACCAACTTTCCCGCTTCCACCTACACCGTAGGAAGACGCATAAGAGAAGGAGGTATACGAAACTCCGTAGCTGCACGGAAACCTTTTTTAACGGAAGAAAATAAGCAAGAAAGGTTGGACTTTGCCAACGAATATATTAATAGAGATAATGAGTTTTGGAGCCGAGTTGTGTTTAGTGATGAGAAAATTTTTCAGTCTTAAAGTATATCGTCCCCGAGGCCAACGCTTTAACCAAAATTATTTGCACCATCACCAGCAAAGTGGACGTTTTTCAGTTCATGTTTGGGGGTGGTTTTCTAGCGAAGGTCCTGGGGTTCTCCACGTTATAGATGGACGTCTGACTGGTCAAAAATACATCGACATGCTCAATATCATTATGCTTCCGTCTGTTAGAGAAAGATATCCCGACCATAACTTTATATTCCAGCAGGTCGTTTATACAATATAGGCAATAGGTAGATATGCTTACCATTATATGTATTATAGGATAATTCTCCCGTTCATACAGCAAGAATTGTTCAAAGATGGATGGAAGAAAACGACGTTGAACTTCTTCCCTGGCCATCAAGAAGTCCCGACTGTAACCCCATCGAGAACATCTGGGGGTATATTGTGAAGAAAATATACAAGCATGAATTCCGACCTCGAAATCGAAATGAATTGATCGAAGCAATTCGAAATGCTTGGGCAACTCTTTTACTACAGTACACGCTAAGTTTGGCCGAATCAATGAATCGAAGACTAGCAAGTGTGTTGGAGGAAAATGGGGGTTCAACGAAATATTAACGTTTTAAAATTAAAATACCTAATTATTTTTACTGTTAACATTCATTACCTACCCAATAAAATCCAAAAAAAAAACGCTACTGAAATATGTCATGGTAATCAATTCAGATGCAATTCAGACATTCAGTACAACTCAAAATGCTAAAATTGGACAAATTCAGCCTACTTTTTTTAGAGCCGTACGAAATATTTTGCAATTAACTGTACATACATCTTTTAGCATTAAACTAATTTACGCTTATGTTTGTGGCAAGTAAATGAATCATTTCGAGTTTTTAAACGTGTTAATGTTGTGTAATAAATATGCTTATCAGGTTCTGACAATACGTTTTGAAAGTCATCTAATGTTACCCAACTAATTTCTTGAAAGATGATATAAAAAATGACTAAAGCAAAAAATATTAACCTACAAATGCAAACTGGTGTTACAAGGTCGGACAAATATGAAACGGGATTAGCACTACTGCGGACGCTACAAGAAACTGACTGTTTTCAAATCATATCCAAATTGTAGCTGGAACTTTCATCTACACATAACTAAAACGGCATCCTGTCAGAACTTGCGCGGTAGGCTGTGCATGAGAATAAACAAGTTAATGCAGCTGTCACATGTGACACAAGTCAAACATGAAGCAGAAAGCGAACATTAAGTTTTGTTTCAAATTGGGGAAAACGACCACGGAGACATTCGAGATGTTGAAAACTGTGTACGGCGATGAGGCCATGTCCCGTACTCGCGTTTTCGAGTGGTTTGGCAGATTTCGTGAAGGTCGGCAGGACGTTTACGATGATCAGAAGCCGGGTCGTCCAATCACAACGAGAAACCCCGTAACGATCGAAAAAGTCCGACAACTTGTGGCGGCTGATCGACGACTGACACTGAGAATGATGAAGCAGGAGCTGAGTATTAGCCGTGAAACCATTAGAACCATTTTGGAGAAAAATTTGAAGAAAAGGAAGGTCTGTGCCAAATTTGTCCTGCACAATTTAACCGCTGAGCAAAAAGCGCATCGAGTGGACACCTCCCGCGACTTCATTGCAACAGCCAACAGTGACTCAAATTTTCTGGATTCAATTGTTACTGGTGACGAGTTGTGGTGCTTCCTGTACGATCCAGAAAGCAAGAGACAATGCATGGAATGGCGATCGAAGACGTCTTCCAGGCCAAAGAAATTCCGTCTCCAAAAATCGAAAGTGAAGACCATGCTGATCACTTTCTTCGACAGTCAAGGCATCATTTACAAAGAATTTGTGCTACCGGGTGTCGCCGTCACTAGCCTATACTGCAAGGGTGTCATGACGAGTTTACTAAAACGCATTCGACGTATGCGACTGCATTTGGCTGCCTCCGGCAAGTGGCACCTTTTACACGACAATGCCCCTGTGCATTCTACCTTGATTGTGAAGACGTTTTTGGCGACAAGAAATGTTCCAGTCTTAGAACATCCTCCCTATTTGCCGGATCTGTCTCCAGCGGCCTTCATGCTGTTTCCTCAGCTGAAATTGACCTTCAAGGGAAGGCGCTTTGACGACGTGGAAGAGATTCAACGGAATGTTACCGCCGAACTAAATGCACTTCCTCGCGACAAGTTTAAGCAGGCTTTCCGCGACTTGTATCGTCGATGTCAACGGTGCGTAGAAGTCGAGGGAGATTACTTCACAGGACGCTAGAGGCATTTTCACCTATGGCTACCTCACATGCTTTGTAGTTGATCAATCCCCTTATATATTTGTCCGACATCGTATATTGGGACCAATCGACCGAAAAGTTTAAAACAATATTCATTTCGCGTAGGATAAACTATTTTGATTGACTAAATTTCCTTAAGATATAAATGTGATAAAAATTATAAAAAACAAAATGATCTAAAAA
>JABXWE010103506.1:0-58493 GCA_014611495.1 Limonius californicus | reverse complement strand
TTTTTATCGTCTCTCTTTACGGCAGAAATAGTTGATCACCTTGTATCTTTGAGGAACGTCAAAGGGCGTTACCTCCCATGTAATTTACACTGCTATGTATTTCTATTATAGTTATATGATTTGCCTATTGCTAATGTAGCAGATTGCAAATAAACACCAACTGTAAAAAAAAAACCTTGTATCTATGCTACATCCTCTATCCCTAGCGATTAATTCAAATTTATTCATAACAAAATCTAAGAAGTTTATTAATGCCGGGTAACTAAAAAAGCTTAGACCAAATCTTTTATGGTCTCTCTTTTCGGTGTAAACTACTGATCATCTCGTATTTATCCTCTAGCTTAGTATATAGTTTAAGTAAACTAAAAGGTTTGCTATTATTTAGATACATTTTTTTACCGTTGTATGCATATAAATCAGATATTTTTAAACCCCTAGATTACCAGTTAGTGTGTAAAAATAATTTTTTTTTGTTTGAAGTATGTATTTGTCATTCAACTTATGGCGCCAAAGTTTTTCTAAAATAAAATTAGAACGCGTTTAAACTTCTCGAAGCCGCTTTCGGGCCCCTTTAATACTCTGGTGATTTCATTAGAAAACTTTATTGTTGTAGAGCGTGACTCAAGAGTTATTACGAATGTTTAATTTAGTTATTTGGATATTTTGACTGACGTCGGAGTGGAACGCGCAAGGATACCCATGTAATGCAATTTGAAACTTACCGTAAAGTTCTATCCCATTGTTCTGCCTCACGTGATTGGTATAAACGTGACTATTTCTTGCCAACACCTTCCACAGTTTCATTTTAACCCTCTTTATAGCGGAGTTAATTTTAAACGCCACTTAAGTGCATCACTTTATGGTTATTTCAAATGAAACCGAGAGCCGGTGCCGTAACCACTATTCCTTTAAAATTTGTTGCTTTTGTCGACTCTTAAGTTCACGTTGTTATTTTTAACGCATTTTAAGGGTTACGCACTTTAATGTCTCTGTGATTTATTTTTCTTGGGCTATAATTTGCCGAGCTTGCCAGATAATTAAACACTAAGCAAATTGATTCAATGACCTTAACATATGCTGCGAAGCTGCATTACGCACTTTGGTTTTTTGCCATTTTCCGTGCACTTTGCATGCTCTTCCAGTGGTTGCCTTGAAATGCTTCCTGTTTTCCACAATAACGAAGGGTTCTTCGAGTTATCACGTTTAATTATTTTATGAAAGCAGTCTATTTACATAAAATTATTTCATGAATTGTTTTATAATGAAGTCATCCACTGCAGCAGTTTTACTTGCTAATTTATTTGCAGTTTTAAAATTAATTATTAAAAAAATACAATATCACTATTTTGAAAAATCTATACTGATATAAAAAAATAAAAAAAAGTTTTAAAAAGCACTTTTAATTTAATTGTTGTTCTTAAAATCTTGTTTGATTTAGGAGTAACAAAGTACTTGGAAGTACTGGCTGTTAGTAGCGACTAATTATACATTTGTGAAATGAAACCCGGAGTTGTTCACACGTGAACTCGCACACTTTGACTGAAGTGGCTCTGTTTCAGAGGGAGAGACGACAAGACATAGCGAATACTTCTCTCAGACACCATGTGTGCTCTTGGGGTGACAAGTTTAGATAAGATTATGCTAAAAAGCTCTTTCACTTGCAGTACTTTCGAGCCTTTTCGACATCCTTTCCTATTCCCGTGCAACACCGTTTTAAATGATGGGTTGCTCTCAAGAGGCCTTCACCTTCGTCTATCTTCATGTTCGGTTCATTTGACTGCGAAAACTCAATCAGAAAAATGTCGCTTTTCAGTTTGTTACGAACTAGGCTGTTACGATATTTTTTAAATTTAGTTTCTGCATACTACACATATACGAGTGAAGTTTCGAACTTTTCGAGGTTGCAACAACAATAGAGAACGCGTTATTATATATTTTTAAACATATTGTCTTTCAACATCTACACCCTTCTCTAAAGCAGGTTTCTATACGTCAATATAATCATTAGTGATATTAAATAACAGTTCTGTGTATAGCTATTTAGCTAATCCGGAAATAAAACATAAAAAAAAGCAGGTTTCGGATATTCAAAGCCATTTAAAAAAGATTATACTTAGGGCTCTAAATACTAATTTTCTGTTGCTCCCGCTGCAGAATAGTCCAGAAATCTGCTACTCTATAATTGTTATTTTAGATTATACAGGGTTGCTCATTCGTGCGTCAAAGTCCAATATTAGCATTATTAAAATGATTTGGAATTTTGTCTTGTTTTTAAGCGATGCAGTACCAAAATGCGCACATTATAAAAATATAAATCTACAGGGTCACTCGCTATAGCGGAGCATCTTCAAGTTATTATTGTTTAAATTGAAGACTCTGTATATTATTATATTTTTTAATTGGCACGATATTTCTCCGCAATTCTTATAAATATTTTCCTATACCTAAAATCTATATTTATATTTTTACTTCTTCATTACAAATAGTTGAATTATTAAACTTTTCACTTTTATGTAATCTAGTAGCCATGATTTTGACGCAAAGTGAATAGGAATTGGGAATGAAAAGAGCAACTCCTAACTTTTTCCAAAAATTATAGTTCACTAACGAGTCGACCTTCATCTAAAGTGGTAGCCTAAACCGACATAACACTCATCCTTATGCCATAGAAAGTCTAAAATTGTAAGTTGATAGACAACGACAAAGAAATGTAACTATTGTAGGCGATTTTATGATTGGGTCTCATTTCTTTGATAAACATTTAAATGGTGCACAATATTTTTTTTCTTGCAAAATGATTTGTCTCGCCTACCGCAAACTGTCCCTCCAAATCTAATGCAAAATATGTGGTTTCAGCACGACGCTGCTCCATCACATTTCTCACTAGTGACTCTACAGTTCTTGAATTAGGAATTCGGGAACAGGTGTATAGATTGAGGCGGTCCCATGAATTGGCCATCTAGTTCGCCAGACTTGATGAAACTAGATTATTTTCCTATGGGGATATGTAAAATATATACCGCAGAAGATATGAGCTTTGAAAAGGTTGAGAAAATGCTTTTTAAAATAAATTAAATTTGCTCTGGTGAAAAAACACCATGTCGAATAAAATTAATGTTTGGTGGTTGTGTCGTTTTAGTATATATAGGAAGCGAGATATCCGCAATAAACCAATTTTCGAGATCTTTGACTTTGAAAAAGTATGCGAAGCAGGCATAATACCGATGGGGACTTTTTGCACGTTACTTATAATGCTTAAATAAAGGTGTGTACAAAAATACAGCTTGATTAGAATTTTTCGACGGAGTAATCGTTATTTTAATGGACTAATGTTAGTAGTGCCATAGTACTAGATGAGTACTATTTATCATGTTTTGCTAATATCTGCTTTGTAATATGATCTTGTTTTCATTATAAATGGATCTTCCCACTTGTTACTATTTGAAGCAAGATTTGTATGATGAATAACATTTTGAAAAAAAAACCCTTTCTATTTGATATTCCAAACTCATTTCCAGTATAATAACTCATGACAAAAACAAATAAAAAATATAGCATGCATAGCTGTAATAATAATTTTGAAACTACAGAAAACACTGGTATTTTGAAAACAGAAATAGCTCTATTGCTGCTTGCAATATTCTTTGAAAAGCGGGAAGAGGAATTTCACGATCACTGCACACATTACTAAGTGTTTATAGCTATAGTCTACTTTAAATTATACCGTTAACCGTTTTAAAAAGGTACTTGCAGAGCAAGAATTTACAAGGTACTTGTAACTCGGCACTGGCCGCATTCAGGTAAATTTACATATTACGAAGAGGCTGAGGCTATCTAGGGGTTGTGACTCAAGCAACACGCTTAAATTCTTTGTTTTTAATCTATTATTTAAAATTACCCTATTTAACTGAACTAATCTTATATATGTTAAACCTAGTAAAACATGTTCCAAAATTAGCTTCCTTAATTAACTTGCATGAGTAATAAGTTACTTTCCAAATAATAGATTAGATTGTTGCCTTATTTTCTGCCTCAATTTTCAAACTTAATAAGTAAACAGCGCAAAGCATTTCAGTTGTTGATGAACTTCTGTACAAAATACGCATTTACTATTATTGTACTTTATTTAAAAATGTAGGCACGGTGGACTGACAGAGAACATTTAATTCGGCGATAAATATATTAAGTATACCGGGAAAACTGGTTGCTTACGGTAAAATTGTTAAATCAAAAATTGAATGAAGATTATACTGCAATAAAGTGTTCCACAAGTACATTGCTAGGAGTTATTAAACCTTTGGGATTTAAACATAAAACTATAAACAATCGTCAAATTATTATGGAATCACACAGATTACAAGCAATGCGCGGCGAGTACCTCCTAAACATCAGAGCATATTGCCAAAAAAATAAAAGCATATTGTTATATTATATGAACCTTGATTTAGATAATATAATAAAAAATTAACTTATTTAGTTAACTTAAGTATTTATCAAACTAGACTGCGAGTTTTTCACCTGGAAAACAATAAGATATGAGATTTGTGTATTACGTTCGACAGCTGTCAACTAATATGTAATTTTGGAGGAAAATGGACCTTTCATTTGTATGTTTCTTGTGAGTAATATTTGGATGTAGGTGTGAAGAACATTTTAATATGATTTTGATAATAATTAATTGTAATATTATTAATTTAAGGTGATTTATGTTTAAAATGAATATGAATTTTGGTAAAAAAATAATTGAGAGGCCGTGTGAGATATCAAAACATTTCTTTTTAAATAAGAAATATGGCTATTATTTCAGTTTTGATGTAAATGATATTTTCAAAAAGTTATTTAAATATTAGGAATTGATTAATTTGTGTTGATTTCATTCTGCTTACTTAAAAAACAAGGAAGACTTGCCATGAAAATCTCAACATGAACAGACGCTCGTCTGGCGAGTCAATTAAAAGTGTAATTTTGTGTGTTTATTATATCCTGTTTGAATAAAACTATGTTATTAAGTGTTATTGTTCAAATCAGCGTTATTTTTTAGTTATCTGTTTGAAAAGTGGATAAAATTCGGTAAATTAGACGAAAATCAAGAATTTGGGGGGAGTATCGAAGTAGCGTCAGTACAGTTCAGTTGTTTTTGTTTCGACATGTTTGGTTTGCACCTGCGGTTAACGTTTAAAACGTCAACAAACCTCTATCAATCATCTACAAGTTGGACAGATGTTAATACCTGTTAATTATTTGGGACATATGCGCATCATATTCTGCAACTGCAACTGGAATAGCAATCGAATTCAATTTAAAATAAATTGAAATAAATAAGTAACGCCAAACCAACAACAATTTTAAAAATGAAGCAAACTCGGGGTAAACAATTTAAAAAGAAAATATAAAGGTGTAACGTATTTATGAGTTTATTAGTTTATTTGAACATCTGAAGTAATAAGCAGTAACTAATATTTGGGTTGATTAGCTTGTAAAACGATTTTGCGAATACGAAGATACTCAGTCCAAAGTTTTCCTGCGAGGAACTTAGAAAATAGCAACAAGTGATGGACCTTCGTTTTGAAGTTCAAGATCAACAAGGCGCAGGAATGTTATCAAAATTTCATATAATGAATTTTGCCAACACCTGAAGAAAATAAGCAAGTGCTTCTTCTATGCGAAAAGCTGGGTCCATTTGAAGGTGCTTTGGTAAATTAGCCCTTACTATATATTTCATGTAACTTTGTCATTTAATTTTTACAGTCGTTTAAAGTTTCATAAGAAAAAACTTAGATAAATCGATAACATTTAATTCATTTCTTTGTTGTATCTATATTTTATAAGTTCATATTTACTGTCCTTGCATCCTTTGCCTTGTTCAGTTAACCAGCACAAAAATTTAAAGGTTAAACAGCAGTTAGCAAAATTTATGTTATAAACCCTGAGATAAGGGTTCTTTTAAAGTTTATGTTTGAAGTGTGCTCTTTGTGTTGTTTCGACAACTTATGTAATAATATTTTAATAGTTTTTTACATATAAAAGGGAGATTATCTTTATTACGGGTGCAAGTAAAACTACATTCCCCTTTTTCAAACGTAATATTTGTTTGTCGCTTCAATGGGGGGGCTCATATGTAGGTCCCTCAATAAAACATCATAATAATATGTTACTTCGGCGAAATTTGGTACGATTTCCACGATATTGAAAAGATACAGAAAAGTTGGACAGACAATTCCAGTCAGTGTAAAATATAGGTACGCCAGAAAACTAGTATATTTGATGTATTATGTAATTATAATTTTATGTTGTAATTTTAATATTGTTCTTCTTCTTCTTCGAGGGCTTTATCTCTTACAAGACGTAGCGATCTTCTCTCCTATGCCTCTGTTGTGCCTTTAAAATGTCACAGACATAGAGGACCTACAGCTTAAAGTTGGCTCCGAACCACGGGAAGTGTAACCACTTGCACTCCAGAGAAGATTTACTAGGCCTCGCTGGTTTGCCATTGCCTTGCGAGGGAGAACGGCCGTTAAAAATCCGATGTTCCGTACCGGGAATTGAACCCAGGACCTTCAGCTTAGAAGTGTAATGCGCTAAGCTCCAGCCCACGGCCGTCTTTTATTATTATTAAAAAGTGTAAATAAATGTTTATATCTAAATATAATGGATATTTGAAAATGTAGAACTTTCATATGAAATTCCTAAAGCCGGGTTTATTATTTTACCTGCATTTACACCTGTGTTAAATGTTAACCAGGGATTACCAGGCACTCTTCGGTGTGGCAGTAATAAAAAGTTTATTGCTATTAAATCTTAGGATCTGACTGGTTAGTTTGTAGTTTGTCCAGGATACTAAAAAGAGTTTCTTTTTCTACACCTAAGTAATTTGCGCAGATAAACCTATTTTATTTCAACGTTCTACAAGGATAACATACAAAATAGTTGTATGAATTAATTCCGTAACACACCAAAACATTGGTTAATCAAATAAAATATGTATTAAATCATTTCATTACCAGTGAACTATTACATTTACAATAAAGTGTGTTCTTGTTATGGTTTAATGATCGTACTGCTGTGAAAATTACATATAACAAAACATATTGTTTTTTATATAAAGTTAGTACACTCTAGGCGACGAACATTCACTGGAAAATAAATGTTCGGATTTACAATGAGGCTGACCAAAAATTTTTGCTTTCGGCATTCCATAAACATTTAAGAACATATTTTCACTCAATTGGTATTAGATACAATTATATAAAGCTTTCTTATTTCTGATGTTAATAAATATTATAAGTTACCGTTAGAATTGCTTGACAGACCGTGATGGATTCTATAGAAGCTAAAACAACTCGTGAAAATAATAAAAGTATTATATTCAACATTTGTAAATTGTTCCATTTCTGTAATATTAAAAGTTGGTGTCAAATACTATATGAACCGTCACTAATCCTAAATTGGTACATGAGTTTTCCATTACATTTTGCCTCCAGATTTGTTCATTCAAATAAAGAGGAATAAACTCCAGGACTACCACAACAGCAAATGTTGATTTAATTTTTCTTTATTTACTGTTTATTTTAAAATACACAATTAAAATTACGATAAATTTAAATATACTAGGTATCTCTTTTTTTAAAGATAATATATGCACATAGCCATGGAAATTTTGCATTCTGGGACAAAAAAAATGTGTATGGATCTAACTCAGACTCCTAAATGAGGTAAAGCTCTCAGAAAATGAGGTAGTTTTATTATTGGTTTTTGTGACGCTCATTCAAATGTAGCTATTATTCTCCCGGGGATACACCTTGTATTAGACGTAGTACTTTATGATCTGGCGTTTGTCATTAGTTTTAGTAACAAAAACTAGCTCTACTTGTAGCAAGTACCCTTAATATAATTTATTTAAATTGTTATAATTTTTTGGTATTTCGGTAGTACAACGGAACTTGATTTGTTTATGAAAATTGTCACTAAATTTAAGGATAAAACTTTCTCTCGCTTTATATTTAGTAAAACGTTCACACGTAGTTCTTTACTTTTTCATGGTGTCTAGAATTTGCTTCTAAATTGTTCCCAACCTACGTTAATCTTTATGGTACTTTAAACGCGTTACACAAGCCAAGGCAAAAAGATCGCCATGTCTTCTAAAAAATATAACACTTCAACAACAAGAAATTGATATAAATTCACTTAATATAAAAGTTGTTTAAATGGAAAAAATACATATACTAGATTTTATAGTAAATGTAATTTACTTTATATGTTAGGTGTGTTTTATTTATCTGAATGCTAGAGGGTTCCTCAAACCTAGAATAGTGATATATAAGGAAAATCTTTGAATTTGCATGTACATTCTGAAAATTATACTATCAAAACAATTACCTACTGTTTCGGTAATATACTCAAGGTTTGCTTTTATATTAAAATACCCTTTATTTTATATTAACTAATATAAAGATGTATGGTGGGAACTCAGTTGGCAGAGCGCTCGCTTTATGGCGAAAACTTGGCATATGGCTTGGGTTCGACGCATCTTATGTTCGCTATGCGACCATGCCCCCGACCCCAAGAAACCCCGGTATCTCCCATCTGGCCATTGTTCTAAGGTAACAGACTACTCCCCTCCTTGTGTCCCAATGAACAGCCAACCACTTAATACCCGCCGCACTGACCACCACTGCCCTACCACTCAGTTGGAAGATCGTCTCTGGATTGTACCTCCTTCGCATCCCAACCCTCTCCTCTTCCGTTGACAGCCAGATATCCAGCGTCCTTCTTCCCACCGGCACCTGCTTCGCTCCCTCTCCTCTGCCCTCTCCTTCTTCTCCTAGAATATGCGCCCAGCGTCCACCTCTTGTTTCAGTGAGCCGCCCAACACATCAATTACATATCCGACCCCCATCACATAAACATCGAATACAAATCATAGCCGCACGTTTACATGCATGACCAATCAAAACATTGCTAAGGAATTAATTAATTAATCAAGTAATTAGGTAATTAACGGCGAGTAATTTCTATGAAATTGGTCTGGGTTAAGGGACAGTACCAGTGCTACCAACTACCGCTAAAGACTATTTCTTAGTTACCAACGAAGCACTGGTAAACAGGAGAAAACAATCACTGTATAGTACATTGGTAAGTTTTACCTTAGTTTTCTTCGGTAGGGAGTAGAGAGAGAGGCACAATTTGGGAGTGTTCTTAGGTCCTTGAGAAGCAGACAAAAATCGCAAGCACGCCGCTGAAGTATGGATCACGACTTTCTTCGGGAAAACGGGAAATTTCGGGTGTTCTTGCAGTCCGGAGCAAAATCTTCGTTGAACGAGGTTTGAATGTGGTAACAGCTTAGTGAGTATTCACGGGGTAAATGGCTGCAGTCCGACACAGGTCGAGAAAACAATTTCACTAAATTGTCTTTGCTAAAGCGCTATTATATGCTAATATTTTATCCGACTCCATGTCAAGAATATTCTGCCCCGGAGTTCGGTCCGGGATCCCGTACAGGCTGCACGCATCTAGCGGGGCTCCGCTTTAGTTTAGGGAATTAGCAGCTTTTAATTTAGAATAATCGCGGGAGGGCGCTCGAAAGAGCTTTGCGCTTTGGAAAGGCTAGCGATACACACACAGACTACTGATACATTTTGCTATACTATCCAGTCCTAATTTGTTATAGATTTGTCTATTATGGATGAACCCGGGTGCGTTAACTGACATTCTAAAGACCATATTCTGAAAGACTGGTAATTTTCTTAGGTTTGCGATCCATATTGGAGCGGCATATGTTATAATAGATCTCAATAGGGTTTTATATAGTAGAATTATGCACTGCCTTCGCAGGAATATATTGCGGTTGATGAGTGGATATAGTTGTATTAATCTGTTGTACCCTTGATTTAATTGGTATTCACATGGTGGCTCCAGGTCAGTTTGGTATCCAAGTGGACTCCAAGATATTTAATTGCTTCGCCCTTCGGACTCCAGGGGATTGTTGTTCCATATATATTAAACTGGAAAACCTCGTTCGTAGTAACGTTTACGACAACAATTTTTCAGTGGTTGTGCTATGTTACCAACAAGAAACTAGATATATCACAGATATCATTATCTTAAAACTAATACACAACGACAGCCTACCGAATGAAATCCGTAATTTCACTTCTCGAATATATTTGAACAAAACAACGGTTTTGTCTATGGGGTACTGTCGGTAAAAATTCTATGAAGATAAAATACAGTTTGGTTAAGAAATACAAATCTTTCCTTATGCGAGGGGAGTTCTTTTATGTTATCTACCTAAGTATGAAGAAAACAAGTTAGGGAACAAACAAAATTTTATTTTTCAACATAAGAACCATTAACGCTTACACACTCATTCCAACTGTTTTCAAATATCGCCATGCCTTCGAAACAAATTCTTTTAATAACTACAAAAATGACCCCACATAGTTTTTTAGTACTCATTCGACAAAAATCAACGCCCTCTCAAGTGTTTTCGAGTTTTGGAACGATATAATAATTACAGGGGGTGAGGTCGCGACTATAATGTGGATGTTGTAATTCCTTAAAGCCGCATTCATCAATTGCTTCTTTAACGATTCGTGCTTTATGCACCCTGCAGTTGTCCTATAGAAGCACAGTTTTCTGGGTAAAATTGTGAGATCTTCTACTGCATATAGCTGCTTTCAAATTGATTATTGTTTCTTTGTAGACATTTCCTGTTATTGTAATATCCCTTCAGCATCCCAGAAAACTGTGGCCATCACTTTTCCCGCTGAGAATTGCGTCTTCGTCTTCTTGGATGGTGGAGAGCCGTTTTGAAGCCATTGCATGGACACTTGTTTTGTCGGTGGGTCCCAGTGGTGTAACCAGGTCTCATCCTCAGTTACAATTTTAAAGAACAAGTCCTCATTCCCAAAAACAGATGTTTCTGATATATCTGCTTCTCTTGCAATAACTGAAACTGTCACTCGAAGACCAATCAACGCCAAATCTTCAACTTTCTTTATGGCCTCCTGTGTTCATGCTTCAAGGGGTCTTCCGCGCTTTGGCTCATCCTGAATGGACTACCTGCCCCATTTGAATTGCTTACGCCAAAATTTAACTTGAAAATAGGACGGACTATTTCCCCATATACAGCCACCATTCTCTCATGGATATTCTTTGGATTATTGCCTTCTTTCGATAGAAATTTTATGACGCTTCTGTGTTCAAGTTTTAAATAACTAATTTTTACACTAACTCTATACAGCAATGACAAATCTTAAGCGAGCTGTACGAACTTGGAGGATACACTCTAAAATGTCACAGAGACTTGATATAATGAAATTATCACGAAGACATTTTGGTTCTATAGCTAGGTAGATAACATAAAAAACTCCACTCGTGCCTACTGCCAGTAGGTACTGTAATTGAGTCAAAAGCGTTTGTTAGTAGATGAAGAATAAATAAGGTCAATTCTGATTTAAATGTTTCAAACGAGGATATTCAGTGTGATTAAGTAACACATGTGCTTAATTGCTTCATCAAGAAAGGATGGTGCAATTTAAACACGATTTGATATGCCAATCTATTAAACATAACTTACTTTCCTCAATTGAACTTTTTTCAAGTACGTTCCACAAGATATATCGGCATTCTGAAAAATAACCAGTTTCTATTGTTTTAAATATTCTAGTGATATAAATGAAGGTACCTTTAATAAGACGCTAATCATAAACAAACTGCTACAAACAAAACTATGCATATTTCTTGCTTGTAAATATATACCTATGACGTTTATTTAAGTAGTTTACTTTTTCCAACTTCAGTGAGCGAAGAAGCTTTAAGAAAGTATCTGTTTACAATGATGGTGTTGTAACAAATTAATTTTAGCTTTGTATTTTAAAAGATTTACAACAAACTGAGAAGATATATACGTTATTTAAAGCTTGACAAACAGCATGCATTCCTAAAACTTTCTAAATTCATTTCTTGTAACATTTGTTTTATTTTTAAGAGCGGAAGACTAAACTTTTGTAAAAATTCTTAAAACACTCAATAACTTATACACAAAAGAATCTCTAAACAAAACCGTTATCTAATTTGAACCATGTTAAAATGCAACGTGTCACAACGATTGTTTAGTAAAGAGGTCAAAACATTTAATTTATATAAGAATCGACACATTGCATTAATTATTAACGGAAATGGGAACTAAATCCATTTCAGGTTTTTTTTAGTTCGCTCTATTAATTTTTAGAATAATGTATGTTTAAGAATTATTTCCACAACAAACAACAACAAAAGCTTAAAATGATGAACGACCTCTTATTCAGCTTTTATGCGCCCCCTTCGGTTACGTATCTGTATTGGTGTATTAAATTTCTCATTGATACGAGAAGGAAAATGAATAGGGAAAAGGTTCTGCATTGGAAACGCCACCGCTACTGCAATGCAAACACGAAAAGGCCTTAAATGAAAGTTATTGTCTATTTCGTTGTACAGTATGATCGACAAAGTTTTCTAAAAGATTGGCTGTGGAAAACAAAAAGTATGTCTTTACTAAAGTCATGGGGTTTATCATATTTACCACAATTATTTAATAGTTATTAATGTATAGCTCCGTCACTACAGGTAATTTTTACTCTAGATCGCAAAATACATCGGCGGCCAGCTAAGTAGTCTCCCTTTGAAAAGTGGTTGACGCAACCCAACATGCATATAGCATGGTACCCAAAATAATTTTCTTTTTTAACTTAATTAAATTGATCAGTGTTGTCTATTTATGAAAATATTAAGTCGAGCTTTCAATTTCCTTAAATTTTAAGTAAAATTTGTTGCTTATTTTTGGTGAATGCCGCCGAAATGCGGTTGAAGCCAGCAAGCGCTATCCAACTAGAAATTCAACGCCTAAAAAAATATTTAGAGGCATTCAAACTTCTATAAGAAACGAAGGTAAATTTGTTAATTTCGGAAGATATACGCCCAGAACGATTACTAACATAAAAATTGAACGAGCAGTGTTGTATTTATATAATATATCATTTATATATCAGGTGCTACCCAAGCGGAAGAACACCGTCTCAACAAATATTTAAACGCCTCGAAACTTCTTTAAGAAATTAAGGTAAATCTGATAATTCCTAGAAGGATCACCAACATGTAAATTAAACTAGCAGTGGTACAGAGAGTGAATGAGAATTCCAATGTAAGTCAAAAAGGTGTAAGCGCAAATGTGGGTATTAGTAGATCTTCCGTTAGAAGATAGCAAATCTATTTCAGCCGCATCATGTTATTTTGGTGCACGAATTGCATAAACATGGCCCTTAGATAAGATTGCGACTTTGTAATTTCTTTCAAAATCAATTTCTTTCGGATCCATCTTTTATACATTTTGTGGAGTTTTTTGTGCATTTTATTGGACCACACTTAACAGTTAACTCAGCAACGTTACTTGGATTCCTACAAACTATTTTACCTGGGTTACCTATTGGAAAATGTAAAACTCAATGTCGAAAAGAAACTTTGCTACCAACGTGATGACTGCCCTTCTTACTTCTTACACTTGGATTGTTATGAATTACTTGAATAATGTATTTGAAGCAAATTTGATTGGTAGAGGAAATGAGCATCCATGCACACCAAGAATGTGTTGTAACACTCCGTTAGACGTTTTTCTTTGGGAACCACTTAGCTGGCCCACCCTGTATTATTTCCTCGTTACCAGACAGTGAAAATAAAACTGAAGACGACGGTTGTCATTAAGATGATATTGGAAATACCGTCGGTCTGGCGACCACTGTGCCGGTTTATAAGAAAAAACATTTTCTGGAAAATGGCTGGATACCTTCGAAGGACTACGATTTTGGTACAGATACCAAACACCTTAGAGGAAATTCAATCACCAGTGGCTGGACATATATTAACCATGGTTAGATCCTGTGCCGTGTCATACAGGCCTTAGTTGGCCGAGTTGTGTAGTTTTGTAAATTGGTGTTTATTGTTCGTAAAACTAAACTCGTATTGCACAGTCCCGAATGCTTTAAATCTTAACGTTTCAACTCCACTGTTTCCACAATAGTAAAAGCTAACTTGCATGCAGTTCACGGGAAGAGAATATAAATATCGTCTAATAATTAATTTAAATGGTGACTTTGAAGACAGCAGCTGTTATGACAGTGGGACTGATTAGTCAGAACATCAAAATACGATTAAAACTAGATAGGATAAACTTAAATGATTATGTTACTAATTGAAATTACCCTAGTATTCAGTTATTATAATTTTCAGTTTATAAACGAGAAATACTATTGTTGCACTTGTAACTGTTACTTAATCAATTCAATCAATATAATCATAAAATCAATGTCAATAAGATATTAAATCTTATTTTCATAACTAATATTACTTTAACGATATATTTCTGGCTACAGTAATTTCATGTAAGACCATTAAATGAATCGATTTATAAAAAAGTTCCACTTTATGAAAGTTGATGTTAAATGTTTTGCGTAATCAAATTTCTTCTAAGTAAAATATAAACACGATATTCTAATGTTGGTATATGACGTCATCAAAACATCTATGACGTGAAACGGTTGTTTGGAGATTGCTGCTTCACTTGTATTAAGACATAGTAAGTGCCATAAGATGCCGTTTTTCAAAATTTGAATGAATTTTAGAAGAATTACAAACCAAAATACTTAATAAAAATGCACCTTTTACAGGGCGGGCTGAGATTATTGACCTTTTTTTTATGGTATAGAAATGGACCACAGTTGCTTTCTGTTGACTCTTACTGTAGTAATTGACAGATTTACTAATATTAAGTATAATAGTATTCAACACGAAAGTCACGCATCGGTTCAACCAACCCTACCATAGCAAAAGCGGAAGAAGTGAAACACAAATTTAAAAAAAACAGCCAAGTTTTAGTAAATTCGATAAACGTTCAAACCTGTCGCCATCCACTTTCACACATTTTCTAATTTTCGATAAAAATCAACTTTGGGCCAAGGTAAGCGTGTCAGGTGTTGTCGATATAATACGCCTCCATCATTCTATTTTGTAAATCATGATCGTTTGTGGAGTGATACGCAACTTCTTGGTGCCATGGATGCACAGCTTTCAGAAAAGCCAATATTTATTTTTATTTTAGATAGGTACTATAAAGATTGTTCAAAATGGTCACCGTTAATCTCGAGACACATTCTGGCTCTTCTTAAGAGAGATCTGGTTGCCTTACGTAACATATTATTGTCGTTCCGAATTAGTTCTGCTGCCTCAAAAATGCGTCTCCTAAGATCTTCAACACTCTCTGATGGTGTTTGGTATACCATATCTATCATATGGTCCCACAAATAATAATCTCAAGTTAATGCCGGAGATCTTGGGGGCCAGGGATGCTGTTCGCTTCTACCAATTACACGTCCTTCAAACCGTTGATTCAAAAATTGTCTTACACATAACGCAAAGTGCGCAGGGGCACCATCGCGCTGGTATTACATGCCATGTCTGATCGCCCGAGGAACATCATCTAACAAACCTCCCAAATGATCTTCTAGAAAATTTAAATATCTGTCGGCGGTTAAATGGTTCTCAAAGACGAATGGGCCAGTGAGCATGTTATCAATAATTCCACACCGGATATTCACTGATACCTATGTTGAGAATTTGACACTGTGATTTCGTATGGATTCTCCAAATCCCAAGAGTGGCTGTTCCCTCTGTTCATTAATCCATTCCTTGTAAATGTTGCATCATCCTTGAATAAAATTATGTTCGGTAGGTTTCGATTTTGAATGATCCAGTGGCAAAATTCCATACGACTAGCGAAATCTGTAGGTAAAAGGGTTGAACAGGCTGGATATGAAATGGATATATACCATTTTAATGTTCTCCAAAATCGCATTCGTGGCACTTTAACTTGTGATTATTATCAATTTCTCGCAATACGTTGTCCATATTCTCTAGTACTTGCTGTATTGGACGCTAAGTCGACGGTTTTGGGAATGTTCCGTCACTACTTCACCTACGTGTAGGTGAAAAGATGTCGAAGTGGTCATTTTCTCTAAATCGACTATTAAAGAAGTTATGGCCGGTTTAGTTAAATACTGAAGCAGCCGAAACAATAATTGATATTAAGTGGCATTTGATACAATCTGTCTACGTTACTGTGGAAATGATAGTATTTACTTGCAGGTCAAACAGTAAAGCACCTGAAAGTTGATTTCTCTGTTTGTGCTTATTAATAGTGTTGATAATGTTTACTTTAACAACGCGAGAGTACGCCGATATCCATTACATGTGCGGTTTCTTTGATAAAAATTCAGTAGCAGCTGCTCGAGAATATGGGTTGAGATTTCCAAATCGGCGACTACCAGACCGGCAAGTTTTCCAACGAGTGCACAACCACCTACGGGTACATGGAACTTTCACGAAACTGTCGACCGAGCATCCAATACTGCAAGTACTAGACAATGAGGAGAACTAGTTCGGAATAACAATAATATGTTCCGTAGGGAAACAGCAACAGTGGCCATTGTGAACAATCTTTATAATGAATTTAAACTAAAATAAAAATAAATTTTGGCTTTTCCGAAATTGTAATTATCTAATAAATAATAATTTAACACTCTGTATTTTGAAAACGGTTTGCTTTAGGGCATAACTTTATTAGAATTTTTAACTGCATTTGGTCTAAAGATTACATACACGAAGTAATGACCTTCCGTCGTGGGACACCCTGTATGTGTATACAGGGTGTTTCTGAATAACATGCTAATATTTAAGGAGGTTATTCTTGGGTCCATTCTGACAAAAAAACTTCATATGAACATATGTCCTAAAGATCTTAACTTTTGAACTACAGGGTGTTAAAGTTTTAAGAAAAAAATCTTTTTTTTATGATAACTTTAGTATGACGCTAGATATTTTTGTGAAACGTAGTACGCATTTTCTATGCATCAAAAGGCATTTTCTGCTGTACAACATAATTGTTTATTCTTGCCAGTGGCGTTCGTGCGGGATTTGCATTGAATCATGGTAAAGAGAAAAGTGATACGCCACTGCTTTTTCTTAAAGTAAAAATTATTTTTGAAATCCTCATTCCTTTGTGAGCAAATCTGGTCTCTTGATTTTTTTTTGTTTGACGTATGGTTTTCGCATAAAAAAATAAAATTCATTCATTTGCATCTCGCATGAATGAATTTTATTTTTTTATGCGAAAACCGTACGTCAAACGAAAAAAAATCAAGAGACCAGATTTGCTCACAAAGGAATGAGGATTTCAAAAATAATTTTTACTTTAAGAAAAAGCAGTGGCGTATCACTTTTCTCTTTACAATGATTCAATGCAAATCCCGCACGAACGCCACTGGCAAGAATAAAAAATTATGTTGTACAGCAGAAAATGCCTTTTGATGCATAGAAGATGCGTACTACGTTTCACAAAAATATCTAGGGTCATACTAAAGTTATCATAAAAAAATAATTTTTTTCTTAAAACTTTAACACCTTGTAGTTCAAAAGTTAAGACCTTTAGGACATATGTTCATATGAAGTTTTTTTCTCAGAATGGACCCAAGAATAACCTCCTTAAATATTAGCATGTTATTCAGAAACACCCTGTATATATATATATATATACAGGGTGTTTCGAAATCCGCGCCCATGGACTGCGGGATGGTGTTATGCGACAAAAACCAAACAAAAAGTTCCGCTACCATTTTTCCATCAGACCAGTATTTTTCGAGCTACCGCGGTTTTAAAAATCTGAAAATTGCAGAGAAAAGTGTTGAATCTCAACTTATGAATGTTTAATCAATTGGTTAAACTTAATAATAACAAAGTTTTAAAAACAAAAGAAGGTTCAAACTATAATTATGGCGAGTACGTAATTACAACATTTGTTCAAAATGTCCACCTTCTGCTACTAAACAAGCTTCAGCACGTCGTTGTACTGCTCGAACAGAGTTGCGTACTATCTCCATCTACCTCGACCATTATTTCTCTGACCACTGGGTTGGCAGAGGCGGTCTAATTGCTTGGCCGCCTCGTTCGCCCGATCTAACGCCATGAGACTTCTTTTTATGGGGTTACTTAAACTCGTTGGTCTACAAAACACCAGTGGCCAATCTGAATAAGCTGCAAAACCGCGTGTTTCACACCGCGAGCAATAACACCGGAGATGGTACGCAACTCTGTTCGAGCAGTACAACGACGTGCTGAAGCTTGTTTGGTAGTAGACGGCGGACATTTTGAACAAATGTTGTAAATACGTACTCGTCACAATTATAGTTTGAACCTTCTTTTGTTTTAAAAAGATGTTATTATTGAGTTTAACCAATTGATTAAAACGGTTTATTCCGAGTTTTCGTAGTGTCTACGATTTACACTGTGTAGTGTGGAAAGGTGTTTTCAGTGGAAATTCGGGAGTGAACAGTTGTGGGGATGTCTGTTTTCCATTGTGATGATAATTTTAAGTAACCAAAGTAATATTGGGGCCCTGAAATGTAAATATATATTGTAATATTGTCATGTAAATTTTATAAATGTATTTCTGTAAAGGTTATTTTGAAAATTTAAAATTTATTATTATTGTTTATGGTTCATGTCTGATAAGAGGAAGGTTTTTGTATAATTTTATTCCGATAAATAACTGAGTTTGTGTAAAAGTAATATTTTTGTGGTTAGATTTTATTTATTGCAGATGTTTATGTTATTAACTATTTTTGATGATGTAAATGTTTATATTTAAGTTCTATGAAGGTTTAGTTATCTGTTTGTATTGGTTTTAAAGCTTAATTGCAGATTTTTGTGAAAATTTGAATTTAAAAACACACGTTCTTTTTTTGTTTCTAATGTTGATGAATTTGATACCATTGGATTGCAAATTTTCTGTAGATTGTGATTCTGAAGTTAGTTTGCTGAAAGACTTGTTTATTTAGGCTGTAGGAATCGTTTTTATTTTTATTGATAAGATTTTTGAGTAGGGATGTCTAAATTCGTGTATGTTACTGGTGCATTCTCAAATTTGAGATAGCATTTCAGCATTTTATTGAAATTTATTCTGGTTTGAACTCTTCTAAGGGGAACACGTATTGGAGTGTTGCTCCAAGATTTAATTTAAGACCAATTTGGTCGAATTTTGATAAAAGTAGGCGGAGTTATTATGTTTAAATTTTTTTTAAAATGTTGGGTTAAGTGAAGGAAGTTTATTTTTGTAAATAATAATTAATTTTTATTCGAGTTAAACTTTTTTGTTAATAAAACTTACCAAGTGTTTTGAAAGTGGGAGTTGGTATTTCATTTGTCTACGATTTTCCTGGAAAGATATTGAATTAATCCAAGGTCTTAGTGTTTGTTTTTCTTAAAATAAGAAATTGAAAGATTTTATTTCTTACCTGGTCTGTATTAGAAGTTTGCTGATATTTTTGAAGTTTTACAACTTCAATGTGAACACATTTTGGATGGAGCCGGAAACCTGCATCTTTATCAGCCGCTGAATATTCGATAAGTGACGCATAATGAGATCATGTGTTTACATCAAGGTTAAATTTTTGCATCATTTTGGAAAACAATGGAACTACTGTGTGGTATGGTTTATTTTAAAACCGTTGTAGATGAGAAATAAGATTGTAGGTATTTGTATTTAATTAATTAATATTGGTATTTAACTATCATAATAGGGAAGCCGCTTGTTATTTACTAACATAAACCCTGAGATGTCTCATAAAAATTTTTGTATGCTTATTTATATTAAATTTAAGTTTGTCATTTTATAAATAATTAATTTTTATTTTATTAACTATTCATAGCATATATTTATGTTCGCTACCAACGTGGAGTAAAATTTATAATTATTTATTTTTATAAAATAATAATACACAACATATATTTTTGGCTTGCCAACGTGGGTCAATAATATAATTAATATTTATTTTTAATATATATCTTCAGAAAAATAACACATTTACCTTCGTTTCAATGCATCTAAATATTTTTATGTGATGGTTTTCTAATTAGATAGCGCTTGATATACATATAAATTGCGGGTGCAGTCGGATTTCTGCGTCATTCACCAAAAATAATCGACAAATTTGTTTTCCTGATATTTGAAATCATCTTACTTAAACTATTACTAAATTGACAGCTCCACTTAGTATTGTCATAAGTAAGTAGCATTGATACATTTGATTAAACGGAAGAAAAAGAAATATTGGTTGCGATGCCACTATATGTATGTTGAGTTGCCTCAACCACTTTTAAGGAAGGACAACTGAGCTGGCCCACATTGTATATCCTATCACATTTTATGTATATAAATAAATTATTTATTCATTCAAAAAGATCCATTTTTGTCTCGTTCAGTATATTTAGTATATTATTGCATTACTAATATTTTTACCGTTCGAAATTACTGTACTCGTACGTATACGATAACTGGACAAGCAATTTTCCTATTCGCAATCTTTTACACAATCGGCCTTGGTGAATACAAACTCTGTTTAACTTAAGTAAGTGTTAACAGTGTATGAAATAAAACAGCAGCGTTGAGTGTGAACTTATTTTTAATGCGATGATATTACAATAAAGAGACTTAATTATTTCATAACTCTCTCATATTAAACTTCATAGTCATTAAGTACACGCAAAAACAAAATCTTTACACTACAATATTGCAGACAGTTATCTATACAAGTAAAGAGACCTAATTAAAATATAGTTCCATTCAAATACTTAGGAGCGAAGTGTACAAATAGCAATGCAGCACTCCCTTGAATCTTCCCAAAGAATAAGTATTTTTAGCGAAACAATTTCAGTTTCTGTAGTATAACATGTTCCCAAATGCAAGCAAAAATTCCTGTGATGAAAGGTCTATTTAGACAACGAATATTCACTTCAAATTTCGAAAGCCGGTATCGATCATAACATCGGTTCGCTCCCAATAGAAATTGTTAGGAAAGGGCAAATGAGACTAAATTGAAAAATCGATTCAAACAAACTGTTCTTTATTGTGCAACACAATTGTATCTTTTTTCCAATCTAACACGATACCGAGCATCAATATCAAACCCTGATTGTTAGCTATTGTTGTTGCTATAATACAACATTTAAAATTTATGTGTTCGTACACGATATAATGCTATTTCTAACTATTTTCTACGCGTTCTCTTTCGTTTTGTACCTTCTTTTGCAGGTTGTTGTAGTGACAAAATGTAGAATTGCGGTTGTATAAGGTTGTACACAATCATGTTTTTAAATAGAAGAATAAAAGCGGATAAAAATAAAGTTAGCAAAAATGTTAAACCTAAGCATAAACTGTTGCGTACCAGTTGGAATGTACAAGGTAAATTGTTCTTCGAGCATTCCACCCTCCATGGCGTACGATATACTGCTGAAGAAGGGCGACCATTTATCGAAAAGTAAGTGCAAACATACCATTTTTTATTTACATTTAAAGTTTTTAGACAGCCTTTATAAAGCTTTCGACACACTTGTTTTAAGTGAAATAAATATAATAATTATTAGGAGCTGTAGAATCCGAATCCAAAATTATTTTAAATGGATTATTTCGGGATTTATTTATTCGTAAATGCTATGGCTCATTGAATAAAAGTTACTTTAAAAAATTGTTATTTTAGTCCACCTGTAAATCATCTCGTAAAGAATGTACAGCTTTAAAAGTTCTATCAACTAGTTATCGCCTAAAGTTATTATACCGTGCACTCATAAAACAATGAAATAAATAAATCTGATTTAAAAAAAGCTGTTTGCATAAGTATATGTATTTAACAAAAAATGCTTCGTTATTAAGAATAATCGTTTCCTTCCTAATGGAGCACCATCTACAATTTGCATGTTCGCAATTCTCTGATTATTCTCTACTGGTGTTTAATGGAACATTCCATAGACTTCTCTCTTGTTTTATCTTCTGATGTCTTTCTTATTTCTGGGACACTTCGTATTCTTTAGAGTGCGCCGTTCTAACTGCTCCCTCCATCTTCTACTTTAATCAAAGACCTCGTATGTTTTCGAAGTCCTCTGATACTGGTAGTAATGAGTTTCCTGAATAGGGTACGAACTGTAATTATACATTATATTAATTTTCACGCTTTCGGTGGTGAAAGGTATATTTTTAGGAATGACCCTTTTAGGATTATTATTTTAAAATAATGATTATGAACGGAGTGCGAAAATAATTTTAATGCGAATATAGGGGTGGTAAGACCATTTAGGGCCGCTCTTTAATGTGCCGATAAAAGTATCCGATAGTTGTCAGGCGGTATAAACTAGCCCCTAGGATAAATGTACCCGACAGCGTTTTTGCGTCTTTCAATACAACTATCCTACTGGTTGGGTGTCGGCCAAATTCTTATTGTTTAACTACCACTGGGTCTAAAGAATGTGGGGTAAGTTTCACACATGGTGTGCGGAAAGGAAAGTATTATCTTAAAAACAGTGAGTTAAAGAAAGATACCTATAGTTTGTTTACTAAACGCCGGGGAGGCTGTGAAGGACGTCACTCAACGTCACTTGCCGTAGTTGGTAGTAAAATATGAGATTTAAATTTGCAATTGTATGTGTAACAATCATTTTTTCCGCTGTAGCTTTACTAAAGCCACTAATTCCACCTGCAATGAACCGCTTGCATAAAATCGCAAGGTTACGTAAAAGCAACTGCTACATGGGTATCATCAGATTGATGTCCATATTCATAATGGGGAAAAAAATTAAGTATAATTAAATGAAATCAACCTTGTCAGCCCCACGAAATATATTTTATAAACCAAATTAAATTGGTGAACGTTTTCGCAACCACTGTTGCATCTTCAGACCAAAAATTAAATCTACATCAAGAAAAAGACAAATAAACAGGCAGTTGGAACAAATTAGTAATACATTACCTTTCTTAGTCAAAAAATAAAACTAAAAACTCACACGCCATCACAGGCTATATCAAAAATTTACAAAATCATGTAAGTGAAATTTTAAATTTAAAACACAGAAAAAACAAAAATCTTTTGGCCAACCGGCCAAAAAACTAACAATTTCATTAAAAGGGTGTGAAACGCACCCCAAAAAGTAAAGTAAACTACATCCAACCAAATTGAAGACAAAATGGAGGAAGGAAAAGTAATCTTTGAAAAACTTTTAAGCCAGATGCAAACCAAACCAAACTTCATCTATCCTCAAAATTTGAAACTATTTCTAAAATATGGAATAGTAAAAATCTACAATATAACGTTCAAAGCCATAGTATAAAGCGCCATCTAACAACCTAAGCAACCAATACCGAAAAACAATATTATTAAAAATATAATGATGGTTATTTTTATCATATATATAATATCATACATACAAACTCAAAAAATTGATAGTTTTTAAGCAATAGTTTTACTATACTAGATACATATTAAATACAATTTGTGCAGAAACCAATCGTCGGCTTAATACCGTTCATTTAATGGCCGCCACGCTTGAAAACCTAAAGTCGTTAGAGCAAAACGAAAAAACCCATTGTTTGCCTTGACATAAATAGTAATTTTCAATATTCAGCAAGACATGAAACTAGCAAAGCTTGTCCTGGTTTACTTTTTACAATTTCTTCCATTGTGCCGTTACAAGGCAAGACGTAAACTAAATCAATTTCTGTTTCTCCCTTGCACATATTTTTGGTAAACAAAGTAAGATGATAATGATAAGTAAAGCAATTCGCAATAGAAAGTTATGAATCGCTCATAATAGATACCACATTTAAAACCGAAATAGACATTAAAATACGATAAAACTAGGCATTTTTAATTTAAACATTCTCAAGGCACTTCTTTATAGAGAATGTAACGTATCTTTCCAAAGTCGTAGCGATATTTTTTCGGGACGCCTGGATCTACTTCATTTAAGCCAACTTACACTGCCGTTCAGGCGCTTACATTTAGCAACTTTTACGCTCAACTCCCAAGGTTTGCATAGTCTATAAGAGCCTGTACTGCACGTTCACCGTGAGATGTTTGTTATTGTTTAATATTTTTATGGGGCGAATGTAACGTAAATTTAGCAAATAACATCATTCGGCGGTCGCAACTAAATTAATTCCAGATTTGTAGACGGTTAAGTAAATTCAGCGAACAATATAGCCATTTTATCTGCATAGCTACGTCTACATATCTATTTACAAGAATGTATTTTATGGACTATAGTACAAAATCATTACATCATGCACATAAAATTCAATTCCATAATTCTTCGTAACTTTTAGGTTAGTTAGATTTGGGATATTTTAAATCTAGGTATAAATTAAAAAATAACTATAATTATCCTATCGCAGACTCCTAAAAACGTTCAAATAAACCAAAATTTGACCAACACAAAATCAATCAATAATTTTAGTTACGCAAAAAGTGGTATTGTTGATGTACTACCACCAATAGTTTAGTTTGGCTACTAGTTTCAGATCCAGATGAAAAAGTAAACAGGTTCTAATTGTTTTTTTTTTTTTGTTTGTTTGTTATCAATCAAAGTTGAATTTAATATTCGTGTGAGACCCTAAGAATGTAATCACCCTCCTCTAGATATAATTTCATGTTTTTGCATTCAACTGAAACAATTCCGTAACAAGAAAATTATTGTGATAATTGCGTATACAGGAATTCCAAGTAGAGTTGAATCATGTGTAAAATGTATCAAAAATGTAATTCCCAGGATCATTGGGAGACATTTGTAAACTTTATTATTCATAGTAGCTATGGTTAGTGTCGTTTGGCTGTGAAGAAGGTGATTAGTACCAGAACATTGAATGTTTAAAGGCCGTTCTCCCTTGCAAGGCAATGGCAAACTAGCAAACTCTGGGATAGAAGTGTCTACACTTCCCATAGTCGAAGCCCACGTTAAGCTGTAGGTCCCTTAAGTTTGTGGCACGCATAAGTATTCGAAGAATAAATAAACTGCGTAATGGTAATGATTGCAAGAAAGCCCGAAGGTAATTCCGCGCTATGCTGCCACTTTAACTCTGTTTGAGGCAGTTGTGACGTGGCTCAATAACCCAGGAGGACCAACGGTTTTAGGTACTCTACGAGACAGCGTATCACACATCCAAGTCGTCACCACGCGAATCATTGCTTAAATTTAAATACTGTTTGACCAGTACTCGCGCTTGTCCGTTACGCTGCTCTCGAAGAAAATGCTTTTTAAATATGATTCAAATAAGCAGAGAAACCCTCTATACAAAATCAATCATTCTTCTTCGAGTGTTTTATTTCTTACGAGACGTAGCGATCTTCTCTTCTGTCCTACGCCTGTGTTGCGCAATTAAAGTGCCACAGACGTAGAGGACCTACAGCTTAACGGAAAAGATTTACTGGACAGAACACCTCAATCATTATATTAGCATTATTACAATAACTTTCATTTAAACATCTATCTGAAAAACCTAATTTATCCTGAACTGCATAAATAACACTTGAATGGTTTCCAAGTGGATGGCAGTTGACGTGCAATGAATGTGGTATTTTTTGGAACCGTTCTACTTACACAAGTTTGTTATAATATATATCTTATTATGTTGGGATAATGCTCTACTATCCTAATATGACAGTCGCATTACGATGGGAGATCAGATAGAAAATGGTTTGTATACTATCTACCACAATGCTTTTTGATTAGTTTCAATGTTAAAGTGATCCTCTTTTGTAAAATAAATGTACCAATATACTATACATACTGCGTTTGAAATTGAAGGAAAATGCTGATATTGAAAGTAACTTTTCATAAACAATGTGTTTCAAAATCTATAACATGATGTAACGGAATTTTGATTAAATATCTGTTAATTAAAATCTCATTTAGCTAAGCCACAGGGTTGTAAAAATTTTTGAAAATGGCAGCTTGAAGAATTCGCATATTTCGAGTAAGCTTGGTATTTAATTAAATAAGTTTGGTTGCCTAAAAAAGTCTAATAGGTGAAAATACTAAAGCTTTAAAATCATGGCAATTCAATGCATTTTAGTCACATAACATTACATGAGTGGGTACTCGTACCACCTACCGTTTTTTTTTCCAACGCCTCCTTGAAAATTATTATTGGTCTACTCTAATCACTTTACATTTTTGAAACGTTGGGACTGATTATTTTGAAAACTCTCCTTTTCAATGTCATAAGTTGTTGACAATGTCGTACTCAGAAAAATGTGCTGTATTCAAATTCCTGAACAAAAGTATGAGGTGCCATTGAAAAAAATTGTCGATGGTGTCATAGTGCGAAAACAAAAGACGATCGAAAAATGACAATTATTGGGAAAGATGCATTCATAAAAAATAAGGTTGACGTACCATTTCGTAAATCACCTTGTGGTATACACAACATACAACACTTTCGTAAGGTAGTGGATAAATTCGTTAAAAGATTTTTAGAAGGGTTTTCACAGAAAATCACAGAAAATCGTCGGACACGTCAACCGTTTGCTGATCTTGGTGGATGAAGATTATTATCAGCTATTTGATGCTACTAAGTTTGTATAGGGTAAAGGTTAAATTTTCATTGAACTAATTTTGCATTTGTTCTATTTATGGCACGTATGGTATTTTCTGCCGAAACAAACCAAAAAATAATAAATAAGAACACGTATTTTAAGAAGCACATTTTCTAGTTAGATAATCAAAAATTATTCTCGTAAAGTCTTTGCTACCTCTATAGGGAACGATAGCGTTGATTTCTAGAGGATGATTTGTTCATTTTAATGGAGGTTATTGATCTTGAAACGTGTCAATTAATATATTTACAACATGATGGTGCCCCTGCCTATTTCCACAAAAACGTAAGACAATATTTAAACGACTGGCTAGGAAACTGATTGATTGGCCGGGGAGGTGCTATTTCATGGTCTGCAAGATTGCCACATTTAACAGTACCAGACTTCTTATGGGGACATACAACGCAAGAAGTGTATCAAGTAGTGCCAACAACTGCAGAAGACAGGAAAAATCGCTTCAAACCAGATTTTAGAAATACTATTAACCGCCGGATATTAAACAGTGTTAAGAAAGCTTTTATAGAACGTCTTCCCGTTTGTATTGAAGTAGGTGGGAATATTTTAGGACATTTAATGTAAATCACCATTGTCAGTACTATAATATTCATAGTTTTAGAATATTTTTGAATATCCATTTTAAATTTCCGGTCTAATAAGGAACAGTTTAATATCATAGATTGTTTTGTATTTCACTTCGTTTATGTTACTTTGAATTAATGTACTCCCTGAAAATTGCCACTGTATCTATTCTATCAATTTTTAAGGGTTTAATTTATTTAATCTAAAACTTATTAATAAAATCTGCATAATACTTAATAAAAATGTATGCTATATTATTTCCATACGTTTTTGATTTCTTTAAACCCCTTTCACGGACGCATCGGCATACTCCGACAAATTAAATACCGATAACTGGGGAACATGACGGTACACGTCGACGTAGATATAGTATAGTACAGGTATAGCGACACGACAAACATAGCCAACGGTATTTACATAGAGTTATATGAAAGAACAATTTTTTGTGTTGCCATAGAAGTGTTGTTCGTCGTCATTGTGCTCCAAGTTTTATGCTTTAACCTTTTGCCTTACCAGTATTGCAGAATTATGGGAGGACACAATATTTTACTATACAAATTTATAATACTCAGTGTTTTCCAAAAAAAATTACATCCTCGAAAGGATTTCAACATAAAATACAATGCGTGCCATAAATAGAACAAATTAATGTTTAGATAATAAAATGAGTACAATAAAAGTAGAGACTTAAACACTCTATAGCTTTTTCCTCTTTTCCTCTACCTTATACAAACTTGCTATCATAAAAAAGTGTATAATAATCTTCATCCACCATAACCAAAATGTTAGTGTTGCATTTAAAAAATAAGTAGTATAAAGTTTTGTAGAAGGTAATAAAACCCGTATATAACAAAACAAACAGCAATTTTGCCACAAATATATGGAAGCTGCACTAAAAATACTTTTTTCTGTGAAAACCTGATATCAATATCTTATATAGGTTGGCCACTATAAGCATCCGAAGTTGGCCACTTTTGGCAATTAACTGCCTCTAGCGGGAGAACGGTTGAAAATAGCACTAAAGTGGCTTTTCAAAAATGCCATAATGTACTGGGTGTTCTACGGAAAAACTAATGTTTAATGCAGCACCCTGTATATGAACACCTTGTATAAATTAAGATAATTTTAAAGTATTCATAAGGGTTGTATCTATTGTCTAGCGAAAACAGAATCTTAATATGTTACCTGAGTGGGGAGCTACCTTTCGTCCACGCATCGATGGAACATGCTGTATAGACTTCCATTAGAAATATTCATTTAAATAGTATGTTGAGGTTTTAATTATAAAGCATATTTTGTTTCAACGAACCTTACAATTTCATTCAAATCTTTCTTCATACCGTGATCCGTAACTAATTCGTCTGCGAGCAGTTTACTTTAATAATTTGCTTAAGCGAGAGCCAAGAATTGCAGATTGCTTCTGTTTTCTTATTTGTCTGTTTCCAAATTTACTTTCTCTATTTTACATACTTTGTCTACTTAAGCGTTAAAATATTTATATCAAATGAGTATTCGAATGCATGCCTTTTCTATTTTCTGTCCAGTCAATTATTTATAGTTAGTGTTGTTCAAATATATCTTATAATAATGAATGTCGAGCATTTCTCTAAAAGCATTTCAATACGTAAATTTCTAGCAACGTTAAAACCTGATACCTTGTACCTTCGTCTTACGCAGATTTTGTTTCTTTCAGAAAGGCCTCTGGTTGTCATCAGTCTATGCAATAAAATTGTCGTTAGGGAACGTTAAGACGTTATTTATAGAATTCCTCGCCAAATCTTAGAGTTAATTTTAGACCTGTCTCAAGTTATTAACTAACATACAAAGCAAATTCTTTGCTAACCGTCAGGATCATATCAAAAACGTCACTTTTGTGTATTCTTCTAATTTTACTTGTAACAAAGACAAACAAACAACTTCGTAAATAAGTTCCTTGAAGAAACTTTTATTTGCAGGCTTATGTGGTTCTGCTGCGTATCGATAGGAGCTGTAGCGACCATGGTGATAATAGTAAGCCTATGGGAAAAATTTCAAACTAATCCTACCATCACGGGGTTGGATACTGATTTCCACAACTGGGATGTACCGTTTCCGGCTTTCACAGTTTGCCAGAGCATTCCCAGTAATGCGACATACATTGAAGATTACATTCGCCGGTATTTGAACTAAAATTAACTATTTAAGTAAAATCCTGAAGCAATAGTTACTTACAGAAAAATGCCTGTGGGGAAAAACGTACAAGAAGTGAAGGAGTTCTTGGAAAAGTTATCCCTGTTCTCATACGAAACATTGCAAGATTTTAAGAAATACACTAATAGGGGTTTTATTGCTAACGATACTAATTTGAAAGACTTTATTTTTGAAGTAAGTCCAAGGTGGAAGTCGAATCTGCTTAAAACTATTAAGTTCGAACTACACACCGTATTTTAGAAGCGAGTAAGTAAAATACGCAACCAATACTGCACACACTGTATACATATATCAACCATTTCTATCGGAATATAGTAACACGAAAAAGTTGTATAAAATATTCTTGAATAAATGGAAAGATGACATTATTCTGCATCACCTGATACCAATTTGTTTGAAAATTTATCACAAGTAATAATATACTAAAAATAATATGTTAATGTAAGCCCATGCGACATCAGTTGTCTATTGCCGCGACAGCCAGGCCGTAAGAACTTACTCTTGTTTCCTTCTTTCTTCTTAATGTTCCTGTTTTTTGTTCTGTGCATTAAAATAATAAATATTTTTATTTTATTCACTATAAATTATTCTTAATTTCAAATACTGCATAACTGCAAAATATAACTAATCTCAGTTGAACAGGTTGAATATCCCGATTTCTTTGTGAAAAAATTCAATGAGTTTAGTAATCCGAAATTAGCCAAAGTCGCACATTTGGTAGCCTACGTTCGTTACTGCGATAACACATCTCTAAGCCAGGTTTTACCTTTCTGAAAAGAAATTCAGAAAAGAAGGTGCGGATCTATTTCAAATAACTCATAATCAAAAAGTAAACTCTGGCCTGGAGTGGAAAAACGGTGTTGGTGCTTGTACTGATGAGGCACCGTCCATGGCAGGAAAATATGATAGCCTACAAGCACTTATATGCAAAAAGAATCCATATGCCACTTGGCACCGTTACATGATATGCAGAAAATCACTCGCTTAAAAGGAAATCAGGCCAGGGCTTCATTTGGAATTATTCAATGTAATTTCTATTGTAAATTATTTAAAAACAAGCCTTTAAGGGCAAGATTATTTTCTTCAATGTGCGATAATATGGGCGCTGACAATTCAGCACTACTGTTTTATTGCGAATCTCGATGGTTATCACGTGGAAAAGTTATACAAATATATAATACTCATATATTACAACTATCAGATAAAATTACGGATTTTCGCGAAAATTGGAACTTTGGTCAAATAAGATAAACAATGAAGACAGAAATGCTTATTAATTAAAAATCTAAAACTTTTGTTATGTTCGTTTGATTTTGCCGCCTTATTTTAGTTGACGCTCTTAAGCCGATTACTATATTATTATTTCCCGAATACAGTTTGGTGGGTGTGGACCTTTTTTTGTTATCATGGTGAAATGCCGATTAATATTTTGTCTACGCGCTTGACCTGTCCTTGAAGGGAGTCCTGCGTGTTAAATTGTTCTAGAATTCTTGCACCATATTTCGCAATATGATGAAATACTCCAGCTGCTGGATACTTTCGTTCCTTTTTCTCGGGAGTCGAATTTAACATCTTCTTCGGCCCGGTTGCTTGCGATAAGCGCCGTAATTAAGTACTGCAGGGGTGGTTTGGGTTTTCGATGGGTGTCCATTGCATGATTTTCGTATTGCTGTTTTCACCGTGGGGTGAACAGAACCATCGAGAAGTTCGTATTAAAGAAACACGCTGGAGTTTTAACCCTTGGAAGGCAATTCCCTCTGGTTGTGCCGCTGTTGCGATAACTGTAAACTGTAATCATAAATTGTATCAAATTGTAAACTCCGACGCCACTGGCTGCGTAGATCTGTTCTAAGAAATTAAATATCGCAAGCCACTGACGGCGAGCCTTTATCAGTTCGAACGTTCCAACAAAATCTTGTATTAAACTATAAATATTATCAATGTCAATGTGGTCTTTGTTTTGATAAATTTAGGGACAACCACGTCATAAAAATTCTAAATTAGGAAAAGAGAGAGAGATATATATTATTATATATTAGAGAAATGCATCGAAGCTACTAACCTTAATCCCGGAGTTTCACTATGCAATACAATCAAAAACCAAATACATGTTGCAAACATGGGCAGAAAGAGCTGTAGTCTGGTGGCCCAGCCTCAGGAAAACTACTACCCCAAACGAGATTTCACACTACGCGAACTCACGACCGTCTTTTAAGCGGAAGTGGTAGCTATAATGCAGGGTGAAAATACAATTCTGGAGCGTGGAATCCAAAATAAAACAATCAGAATAGCTAGCAACAGTAGGGCTACCCTACTGGCCCTAAACAAACCCAAAATTGTTTCAGGTATAGTATTCGAGTACCACTGCACCCTGGAGCTAGCATCTAATAATAATGTCCTAGATCTCACCTGGGTAATAGGGCATGTAGGAATATATGGCGATGAGCAGGCTGATGCCCTGGCGAGACAAGGCTCGCAACAACCTTTCTGACGTCCCAAACCGGCTCTGCCCACTGTGCTATATGCCATAATTAATCAAGAAACCCAGAGAGACCATTGCAATGGATGGGTCGAAACAGAATAATGTCGACAAGCAAAGATGGTCATCACAGCCCCTTCGCGAAGAATGGCAAGCGTTTGCATACATCTGCCACGGAGAAAACTACAGTACGTTCATTAAAAAAAAACTCGCAGCTGGGTATGGTAAATTTACGGATAGTGTCTTCTTAGAGCATGCACCTTATAGGAAGCGAAATAACGAAATTTACTAATTTTTAAATCAGTACGTAAAACACGTTTTAATTAGTAATAAAACAAATTTCCGCCTGTATACACTGGTATACGCATGTTAATTGATTTTCTGAACAATTTGAACTTTATAATTAAATAATAATTAGATCTTCACGTTTCATTTCCGAAACAGGTCGATTCCGAATCGCTTACCGTTAAGATGTATTCCTATGTATACGTCAAACTGTATCACATATCCCACATAACCTCGAAATATGATTGTTGTTGTTGTTGTCATTTATAAGTGGCATTATGACTGTCAATTGTAACATATGGGCTAAGCCATACCTTGATAAAAATTTCAAAGCCTGCTAGAGTTTTTTTTTTAATGAACACACTATACGACTCATCGTAGGAATACTTACAGGGCACTGCCGACTAAATAAGTACATGCACAGGATGCGGCTAGTTGATAACTCAACCTGTTGAAAGTGTCAACTGCGGGATGAGACGGCCGAACATCTCACAAATCAGAGGATCCATGGGGAAATTCTGGCTTGATATGGCTGTGATTCCCAATATCAGAGATATATTGGCCAACATCCTCAAGTTCATCGAAAGTATGGGTGGGCTTAAATGAGAAAACCAGAGTGGTGTTTGCTAAGTGTACGTGAACGTGTTCACCCTTCCCTACTAATCCGGAATGGAAGAAAGAAGATAACCGGGAGCAATACAAATCGTGGACAAGCACTTTAAAAGAATAGAGCGCAGACGAACTTAGGAAGCGTAATGACCGAAACAAATAATACGAAAGCAGATATAGAGGCAAGAATATGTACAGGAAACAGATGTTATTACTAACTGCAAACATTTTTCAAATCTCGAAATCTCTTTAGAACAGATAAGTTAAATATCTACAAGACCATAACAACAACCACAGTAGCATATGCATCAGAGACTTGGGTGTTAACAGAAGAAGAAAAAAACAACTTACTATTTTTGGAAGGAAAATATTGAGGAAAGCTTTTGGATCAGTAGGTACATGATAGTGGCATTTGGAGAATACGAAGAAACCAGAAAACAAAAAAATTGTACAGCGAACCCGATATTGTTACTGTAATAAAAAGTCACGTTTGACGTGGTTAGGCCACATATACATAATGCAACAGGAAAGAGCTCCCAAAATAGCATACAAGAGGAAACCAGAGGGAAGACGTTTAAGAGGAAGGCCTAGAAAGTGGTGGTGCGAACACACGGAGGAAGAGTGAAGTTTTTTAGAAAGACGAAAATGGAAAACAAAAGCGGAAGACAGGAAGGAATAGCAAATTGTTAGGGAATAGGCCAGGGCCCTTTAAAGGGATGTGGCGCCAAGACGAAAAAGAAGATAAGTTTTATGCGGTCAGTACCTGTGGATTATGGCGTAGTTTATTTTAATTTGTCCAAGGATTACGTTTTTAATATTTTAATTTAAGTTGCACAAGAGTGTCCCTTATAATTATATGCAGGAATAAGTCGGTCAGACAAAGTTATGTAAATTCAAACAAATTAACTTTTATTATTTACTTACTTACTTATTTTTTTGTCAGGTTGGTTGCATATATTACAGACTCGTCTAGAAAAATACTCTGAGTTTAAATTCCCACTAAAAGATTAACCAACTACAAGTAACATTATTTTATTTTGAATAATAAATAACATAAAATCTTTTTAGTTAATGAACTCTTGCCAGGATATCTTCGATGGTTGTGTATGGAAAGGAGACGAATATAACTGCTGCAAAGGTTTCTTCCCCGTGTTTACTGAAAGCGGATTTTGTTACAGTTTCAATAGCAGACATTATGAGAGAAAAATTCCATGGTAAGGTTTCCTTTTAAGGGTCTGGGTAAGCGAGTGGTTCTCCTGCTTGCAGCTAAGGCCACAGAGAATTTCGGGACGTTCGTACATGAGTTCGATACCTGGTCCCAGCGATACCGTTTTTCTCTTAGAATAGATAGTTTAATTTGCATTAAGTTTAGTCAAGGTACAATAAGTGGCTTCAGTGCCATAAAAGGGTACAAATAATAATAACAAGGCTTACTTTTATCCGTTATTAAAAATACGCGTTTCGTCCGTCATGTAAACCATTAACGACCCTGAGCTACGACGTACTTGAACAATTATAGAACAGCACATTAAACTGGAAGTTACAGATTATGAATAATTTTCAGGCAACAAGAGGAATTGCCGCCTTTTAATATGCGATATATCCAAGAAACTGACATAAAGTGGGCTCTTAAAATCGGAGTTCTCGACTCTAACGAAGGCATTCAGTTTCCGGTGAGTTGTTAAATCACGTTTTGATTGATTTATTTCAGATATTTTTAAATACGTTAATTAAATTTTTCAGTTTGAAACATTTCTTCTCTTCTAAATATTAATTTAATAACACTATTTTTAAGCAACGATATTTTTTAGGTGTACATTCACAATTCCGATGAAGTGCCTGGCATAGATATGCAACCGCAGCACATATGGGATTTCAAAGTGGACAGAATATCATTTTCTGTTAAACAGACCTACACAACTGATGACACGCGTCAGTTATCTATTAAACAAAGAAAATGCATATTTGAAGACGAGCAAAAGCTAAAGATTGATCATATCTACACGTACACAGCTTGTACGCGTCAGTGCAGAATGGAAGCTGCCAAAAGGTTTTGCGGGTGCGTTCCTTACTTTTATCCAGAAATAGGAAGTTTTAGGCATTGCCGGATTCAGGAACTTGCATGCATCGCAGACCATTTGGAACAAATCAAATCGGTAGATAGATGCAATTGCCAATTGGGTTGTTCTAATACCGTATATGAAGTTGAAAAATTGAACGAACATGGGTAAGGCGAGTTCTTCTTTGGTTCTACGTTGGTTCACTGCAAAATTATTGTTGATAGGAGTACCGACGATGTGAATAGGAATCTTGAGGCAGAATTCGTATCTTGGCCTATGGTGCGATACAAACGTGAGGTTCTTTTCGGTTGGGTCGATTTACTTGGTAGGTTGTGTTTAATAATTGAAAATTTTCGTATATTTTGCATGTCTTTTGCTTGTTATGTTGTCACGGTTTAGCTTTATGGTTTTATAAAGAAAATAATTAAGTGCTTAATTTACAGTAGAAAAAGTCACTAATGTTATTTCTTGGAGGTTTTGCAATATTCTTTGCAGGGGAAATAAATTAAAAGAATTTTAAATTTAAATAAAATAGAAAGGGTGTGGTTATTCGATATCTTCACGTATACGTATTGACACATTTTGCATTTCCAACGTGTATTCCCAGTTCTTAATACATGAAATGACCATGTTCCTGATATACCAGAGTATTTTAATGATCTGCCTGTAGTACTTCCCACATAAATTTTAAAACGGAAAAACGCAAAAAAGGTATTTTTAATTACGAGGCTTGTTCAACTGAAATCCATGTTTGATCAACTTAGTCTTGAAAACAAATACAATAATTCAAATGATGTTTTTTAATATTAGTAGTGTTTGTAAGCAATACATTAATATGTTTTTGGCGTTTGCATTTGATTCTGACTTTTAAAACTTCGATTTTAAAATGGCGTTTGTTGTTGAAAATCCATCCAAGTTTGACCAGCGTGCGGCCCAACAATGTTTATGCGCTGAGGGTGTGCAGCCATTGCAGATTCTTCCTTGAATGAAAGCAGGTATGGAAATGCATATGAAAGAATGGTGTCGAAAATGTAAGAATGGAAACGAGGGGACTGAGGGGATGAGCCGCGACCAGATGCACGGTGTACTGCATTAACAGAAAACAATATGGCATGTGTGGAAGGCCTTTCATTTAGAGAAATTTCAGAAATTGTTGGTGCGAGTGTAGAATCTGTCCATAGTATTATTCGTAATCTGGGTTACAGCAAAGTTTGTGCGCAATGGATTCCTCGTCTCTTGTCTAATGAGCAAAAATTCTTGCGAATGGGCTTATCTCTGCAACACCTCACAGACTATAGGCAAAATGGTGATGACTTTCTTCTGTCAATGGTTGCTAGTGATGAAACTTGGAGCCATTACTACGAGCCATCCAGTAAGTGATCGTCAATGCGTGGAAACATTCAAGTTCACCACCACTGCGGACAAGGTGATGTTAACATTTTTTTCGACCATAAAGGACCCTTGTCGATAGAGTTTAAGGAATTTGGAGTAAATGTCAATGCAAATCCGTACATTGAAACTTTGAACAAGTTTCATCAAGCAATAAGACGTAAACGTCCAGGAAAACTTATGCATGAGGTCATTTTGCTGCACGACAATACTAGGCCTCATGTTGCTAATGTGGTACAAAAATATCTTTTACGTTAGAAATGGAGGGTTTTACAGCCCGGATCTATCGCCTTGCGATTTCCATATTTTTGAACCGCTGAGAAAGTCGTTAAAAGGTCAGCATTTTGAGTCTGACGCAGAAGTACAGATAGCTGTGGAAGGCTTCTCCAATCAGCAGCCACAAGAATTCTATAAGCAGGGTGTACGTCGGTTAGTAAAGCAATGGGATGGGTGCCTTAACTGTGACGGTAACTATTTGTAATTAAATTGTTGAATACATTTTTTATAAAGTAAAGATGGGTTTCACTTGAACACACCTAATAGTTTAACAAAATATAATTACGTTGAATAAAAACTGCAATTCCATCAATTAACACTAAATAATAATATACAAACACTACTGGTAATAGTCAAATGGTCACCAAAGTTAGGCAACACAAACTCGGGTAACTGATAGAATGAGTTACCGGCCCTACTTCGGAGGGTACGTCAGAGGCGTCGGTCCCGGCTGCTACTACAGTGGTAGGTACGTCAGAGGCGTCGGTCCCGGCTACTACTACAGTGGTAGTCGTTAGAACTAGTCAATAGCGGTAGAGCGACCTGAAAACTCCGACACTAGGCTCTATTACGACCACACGAATTATTATTAGCTACAGCTTCAATTATTTGGTTGTAATGTAGTTACAAAATTTTACAGAAAGTATTAAAATAATGTAATCTTAATGGATTCCCATAACGGATATCTAATCATTCATTTCCTGGTAACTAACTGAATAATTAGGAAATACATCATTTAAAATTAATTTTTATGATATTCGACACTTAAAAATATACAGGGTATTTCAAAATTCCTTTCCCATGGGAAAAGTAGTTCAAATAGGCATTAAACTGAACCCAAAAATGTAAACAGGACCTCTGTATTGCTTTTCAGTATCGAGATATTCCAGTTTTTAATAATTTTTTTTCCACTATTTGGGAACGTTAATATAAACATGGTATGGTATGTTGATTAAATCATATTAAAATGAGCATATGTTTAACTGAAGGGATTCTTTTCATGATGTATATAAATCCTGATTAATAATTATAGAAAAATGTTTGAAAAAATTTTTGTATATATTCATTTCACAGAATAATAACGAAGAGAACAGCATCATTATTACAATAACATGTTCAAATGTGCTTTCATCAGTGCCTATGTATTGTATAACCGCTCTGGATCATGTTCGGAGTTATTTCCTGGATGGCGCCAGCAATTCTTTGTTCAAGTTCTTCCTGGTTATTTACTGCCGTTTGGTAAACTTTATTCTTCATATAGCCCCACAAAAAGTCCAAAGGATTCAAATCGGGAGAAATGGAGGTCAAATTATAGGACCTCCACGACCTATCCAAAGATTTTCAAAATTTTAGTGTGTTATCACTCTCGAATGTTAGCTGCAAAATGTAGTACACCATCCAATTACAACTATAAATTTGTCAATTCATTCAATGGGAAATTTTCTAGTTGCTCTTCTAAATCTTCATTTTAGAATTGCAAAAAAATGTCACCTCGAATGATGTTTGGAAACAAAATTGGTCCTATTTCCAGATTATTCAAAATACCCGCCCAAACGTTACTTGAAAATCTACGTTGATGTTTTCCAGGATAGTACACGTGTTGGCTTTCAGCTACCCAATAATGGATGTTGTGAATATTAACACATCCGTTTCTACTAAAATTACACTAATTCGTCTAGAGAATTTTTAAAATAAAATTTGAATCACGATCATTTTGATTTATTAGCCACTGACAAAATTACAACCTTCTTGGGTAATCTTCTAGTAGAAGAGTTTGAACTTTCATGAAATGGTAAGGATGTAGTCCTTCCTGGGTCAATATTCTAGAATCCTGACAATGATTTACCCCAAACAAACTTTCAACTTCCCTGGTGCTGCATCGTGGAGTGTTGATAACAAACTCTACAATCGCTGTTTCTGCTGTTCTTGGTCTACCTAGATCAGTTTTACTGGAACTGAGCTACCAGTTGTTCACAGTCTATTGCGAAAGTTTAAAAATGTTTTGTGAGTTGGATTCCTGCGACCGGGAAACTGTGCAGCCTAGGCCCTTTCTGCAGCTCTAGCATTCATACCATTACGCCCAAATATTATATGCATGTCAGCATATTCTTAGAAAAAGTATTTCATTATCAACAACGAAGAACAATTGCTTAATATTCAGTTCAGCAAAATTTCTATGTGCTCATGATTTTTGTATGTGGAATGGAATTCATTTACTATAATAGAACAAAAAGGAAAACCTACTTTCAGGGATTATTTCTGCGTTATTATAACAGCTACGCCATTTCTGTTTACGTTTTTAGGGTCAATTTTAGTCTACTTGGACCACTTTTTCTGTGAGGAAAGAATTTTGAAACACCTTTTATACACTGTAATTACTTTAAAATATTCCCTCGCCCTTTCAACTTCTCCAAAAGCTGCAAAATGGTATCCCAGAAAAGAAGAAGCTTCTGGTCGCGAAAGCGTCGCCATAATAAAATGTAATCAATCTTCAGTTGTTCCAGTTAACAACAAACTAATCAAAGATAATCTCAACTGGCGACGATTGTGTTGTTAAAAATGTACATATTTACCAAGTTGTTTTCACGAGCGGTATCGGCGCCGCCGTCAACGGTACTTGCTATTAAATAATGTATCGGTACAGTGTGTTCAGAAGCGAATCCAGCAAATAAACCAAATTGTGGTCCAAAGTTACTGATGTAAGCATGTACACCTCTACTGCGAGAGAAAAGCTGCTTTATTTAGGTGTTACAGGATGTAGAACATAGAAGATACAATTGCTTTCAGAGAAATAAAGATTTTACTATTTGCAATGGGCCGAGGAACATCAGAACACCACCAAATACGAAATCCAATTTCATAAAATACTTTCAAAACGTGTGCTTCTAACAATTAAGCGTCCAACAACTTTTATGGTATGGAGTAGCATGTCTGCTCAAGAAGTCGGTCGACCACATGTGATCTCTGGGGTAATGAACGCCACAAAATACTTCGAAGTACTACAGGCAACCTAGTGAGAAATACTTGTTTGTCCAAGAAAAGTTTATTTTCCAAGGCAATAATGGGTTTTATCATTGCGCAAAACTGGTTAAATCGTAGGTGATGACCAATATAAACAACAAGATAGACTGGCCAGCGCAATCTCCGGTCCTAAATTAGTATGGAAATTGTAGCAAAGTAAACCCACAGAAACAGAATAATCAAATATCTCAAATTGGCCGCAAATGGCAATGGCTAACATATCAAATATTAAAATTCTTTTAAAATTATATAAAATGTTGGATAATTATGGACGTTCCTGGATTAATTTACATGCATAAATTTTGTAGTTTTCTGAACTTTTATTTCCAACTGCTGTGTTGTGTATTATGTTGGTATACGCAGTGAATGATAGAAAAATATTTGAAAGAAGTGAGTTTTTTTCTCAATATTTAAAGTGGTGGATGATTTTTTACCACCATTGTATCTGCAGAACAGGAAGAAAGGCAGCATTCAGAGTAAAAGAAATGTAGTCAAGCTTGTAGCCGTAGCTGAAATACACTCAGTAAATTAAATTCCACATTCACGGACTGTGTTCTAGGCTGTACTCTAAATGAATTCCTTGCAGTCTGCTAAGCAAACATGCTTTGCTGCTGATTTTTGCCCTGTGCTGTCACATGAAACCCAACACTTGAGAAGCTGTAACTAACGTCCTATTCTAGATAACTCACACTTTATCTATTTGGCGTACTTAAAACTGTAAAATTAAAAAATGAATCCATTTCTAATAATTATATAAAATTAATTTTGTGTTTTTTCCGTTTCTAAGAAAAGAGTTTGAAGGCAAAAGCTCTCAATAAGCTACTACTGAATTGACAATATTCTATTTTGTACAGTAGCAGAAAAAACTTAATAATGGTTGCCTGTGCAACACCGCATTTCAAACATATGTTAAGCATTTAGCATGTTTAGAAAGTTGCCTAACAATACCATATTATCTTGTTTCAGTTTCATTTGGAGGCATTGCGGGCCTCTTTTTAGGCTTCAGTCTGTTATCCGGCGTGGAACTCATTTATTATTTCACAATAAGGGCATGTTGTATGGTTTACCGCGAACCCCAGGAATTGGAAAGACTTCAGCGCGAAGAAATTGTCAGGCTGAAACCAAGCTATGATCTCAGCTTGGTTCCCTATTTTGCAAGGGCTCCCATTCCAACAACTGGCATTTATGAAGTTGCCAAGGGCTACTTCGAATCTAACTTAAATACGTTTCACAAGAATGTAAGTATAAAGGAAAAGTTATAAGCTGTCCTTAACCATTTCCATTTGTAAAGCGGTCAACAGAAATTTTATAGCAATAATAAATACGGTAAAGTTATCGTATTTTACTATGCAGTGATGGCTTTAATTTTTAAACTCGGCTTTGAACTTATTAATTGGATATTTCAAAAAATGTTTTGTGGGTGGAGTTCAGGGCAGTTTATAACATGTGTAATATACAGGACGCCCCGTAATAGGATGTACAGAGTGCAAGGTCGTTCTTGACTGTTTAAGGCGAAAATATTCTAATAAACATTTAGCTTAAAGTCGATCCACCACTCAATGGCGCTACAGCTCAAGTCGGGTTTGACTTCCTCTAGCTTCGCTCCCCAGCTTTCTCGGTTACCGACTGCTCTTTTTCATTTACGTACTGCAAGCTTTGTGTCTTTGTCTCCCTAGAGGGCTCCTGGTCTTCCTACCGGTCTTTTGTCTTCCATCTTCTTCTCCAAAACTTTCTTTGACACTCTCGGCTCATTCACCCGCTGCACGTGTCCCGCCCATTTCAGGCTCTGTAATTTTATGAATGTGGAGACGTCCGCCTCTCCATAAAACTGGTATAGATCATGGTTATATCTACATTGCCATTGACCATTGTCGCTGATTGGTCCATGTATCCTGAAGTATTTTACTTTCAAATGCCTTCTGATTCCTGATTTTGATAGTGTCCATGTTTGGTTTCCATAGCAAAGTACTGGTTTTATTTTTGTTCCATAAGGTTTTATTTTTTTGAGTCAGTGAACATTTACTGATTTCATCACATGCGATGGACTGAAATATGTTTTGATAGCATTGTTGATTCTCCTTCGTATTTTGTTCGTCTCATTCTGTTTGTCGGAAATGTTAGATTCTGCATAGACAAACATGTTCACTATCACGAAGTTCTGATCCCCTATTGTTCTGTTCTGATCTCTTACCAGGTGCTTCTTGATTGTTTCAGCACCTTGGTGTTGTTTTGTTTGTGTTCTAGCTTTATTTCTGCTGTTGAGCTTCGAAACCTTATGTATGTAGGTCTCTTTCATGGCGGCCATGCTTTTTTAGAGAATACCAATGTCATTCACAAACCCTCCGTTATGTTTAGATTTGTGTAGGAGCGGTGCCTCCACCGTGGTTTCTACCACTGCATGCATGCTCTACCGCCAGGTTAAACAAAATGAAGGCCAATCTATAACGTTGTTTTAGTCATTGGTTCACTTCAATCGCTTCTGTTGTTTCCATGTATCTTCACTTTACTTGGGGTGTTGTTAGCAATGTGAGTCTAACTAGTTTAGTCGGCACTTTAAAATCTAACATGGTGCTATATAGCTTTTCTCTATCAAAGCTGCTTGACGTCGATGTATAGGTGGTATGCTTCAATATCGAACATTTCTCTAGCGCGTGTTTCACATAGAATACTTGGTATGCGCTTGATATCCCAGAATTACAGCTTGTTTGGTATTCCTTTATTATGGTTTCTGATATTGGTTGCAGTCTATTTCTTATTATGGCGGCAAAGGTCTTCTGTGTGGTGGTTAACAGACGTACTCCTATGTAAAAAATCCAGTTTATCTCTTCTTTTATGGATTGGGAAGATGATACTAGTTTTCCAATCATTTGGGAATAATGTTTATTAGAGCGGCTATGAGGTGGGGCCTATGATATTTTAGTAATTCTACCGGGATGTTATCCCCTTCTGGGGGGCTTATTATTAAATTGTGAACTTACTTCTTACACTACTTCCTCTCAGTTGTCGACTCGGGGTATTCTTCTGTGGCTGTTGCTCTGTCAGTTCTTAGTAACTGATCGTCGGGATTTGTTTTCGCTTTGCAGTCAGCATATCCTCACAGTATTTTATCCATTTTTTCAATTTGGCTTACCTCACTTATGATCTTTCCTTCTTTATCTATACAAGGGGTATGTTTATAGAACTTTTAAAAAATGTTATCTTGTCTGTGTGATTTCCCGGTCATTCTTACATTCCTCTTCGATTTTTAGCAATATTTTATCGATAGCGGTACTTTTTTTCTGGTGAGCTGCTTGCTCCCGATTTCTTTATAATTGGCTTTGGCAAAGGGAATTGGTCTAGCTATATATGTGTTATTTGTTTTTTTATTGCTTTCAGACATTCTTCATCCAACCAATCGCTGCGTTTTGTTTCCTGTTGGTATCCTATTGTGCTTTCTGCTGATTCCTTTACAGCTAAAGTCAATTGGTAAATGTAAGGATGCTCTAGCTTGCTATTCCCATATCCTGTTCCTTGTTTAAAGGGGCGCCTTCCAAATACTATGGAATTTGTTATCGTTACTTTGGCAGATGTGTGTACAATATAAAATAGTTTGATTTGTAGTGTGTTGTTTTTCAAGTATGGACACACAACAGCAACACTGAAATGCCAACAACTTGATAACTATTGGCTTTGAGCCACACAACTTCAAAAGACATCCTTGAGCTATGCACATCTGTTACAAGACGTCCTGTAGATTAAAGCGTAGGATTAAATCCGTTCTTATATTGTATTTTTCAGCAAATTAAACCCATTACCGTAAAGGAGAAAAGGAAACGTTTTGAAGATAAACTAATCTACCCGCCGTTTGGAATTGAATTTTTGCCGTAAATAGTTTCAAAATAAATTTATTTAATGAAATTGTAAGTACAACTGTAATACTTTATAACGTACAAATATATAGGTACTGCAATAATGATGATAATATTAACATAACATAATTTGATAAATTATTGTACGACGTAAAAGAACTATACAAAATTACTCCTTATTTACAAATAAATTTAATTTTGGTTACGGAAAATACAATAATAATAACAATAATACAATAGTAATAACAGATAATAGAACTAGTTATAGAGGCCATCGTGGACATCTTTATAATCATTAGGTTAGAATTTTCATTTATTATTTGCATAAAAAGGAATACAGTGCAACATTTAAAGCAAAAATATTGTTAGAACCTTCCATGAAAATAAAACTATTTCCAAAAAAAGTAAAACGTGCAAGTTACTAAAACTAAAAGTGTCCTAATTGCTTTACCAGGAATCTATGTAATTTTATCTAGTTTTATTTTAAACTGTATTAATCGAAATCAATATTACCTGAAGAATATAGATATTTGCGTTAAACGGTGTAATTAAAATGCCAGTCTAGTTTGTCTAACCTAAAAAACTTGAAGATAACTTAAGAAACATTAAGGATCAATCTACTACAGTTTCTTCATTACTCTAACGATTAAGTTTTAAAAGAGTAAGTAGCATAGATTTTAAATTTGCCTACGTTTCGTAGTTTCGTAACTAGCTGTGTGAATAATATATACTAGTTTTATTGCGAACGCACATTCGCGTAAATTACAAATTAACAACACATCTTATGTTCTCTTAACACTTGGCTATTAACGCCGTCAAGCTACTTTTCGCAACAAATGTCGAGTGGGACTTAAAAGCCTACAACATCGTTATCAGTACTTGAAAGCTACAATTTTAAAGCTGGTTATATGTTTCATAACTAATTCTGTCTTCTCTGAATTCAAGTAATTTTAGTTCGAGTACAAAGAGTTTTAGTTCAATAGTTTGTTGTTTCCTACAACCCTTGGAGGGCAAAGCAACAACTTTACAAGGACGAGTTCCACACTTTCCAATTTTTATTTTGTTTCTCTGTGTAATCCGAGGGAAGCTCTTCCTACTTATCCGTAGCATTAGGATTAGTGTAGCTAAACCCTTGGAACTGCGTCTGGTCCATTGACTGCAATATATTCTTGTCTATCGGTGTTAGCTTAGCTTTTTCTATGGTAAAGGTTTTATCGAAATATTGAGTATCTAGCGGATGTTGCTGAAATAAAAACAAAAATATAATGTATTTTTCAGACTTTCGGCTTTTTCTCGTAGTGCATACCAATTTCGGTTTGAAAGGTGGATCCAATAGTCTTGCTTCCAGTCTGTCCCAAGAAATTGGTTTGAAAAATGGTTGGTCTTGAATATCACCTGCAGGGCATACCTTATTTCCTAGTCTCTTGCTAGCATCTTTTTCTAATAACTGCAATGAATAATTTTTAATTAAATCTATATTCAGAAATGAGGATACTAAACAAAAAGTGTTGTCACAACAATTCTTAAACAAATCGATTTAAGATTAGTTCGTATTTGCAACAGTATTTCATTAATATGTACAGATCTAGTTTTAGGTTTACACCGAAGTGAGATCAGGACAACCTGTAGTTTTTAAATTTACTAATTATAAAATAAAATGTTCTATTATACATAAGAAGATTTAAAAATTGCTGCTGTAAATCTTTGAGCGTTTGCATAGAAAGAGAGAGGAATCCGACAAATAGGTAATGTAAAGTAATTGGTAGCAAGTATAGGGAACCATCAGAACATGAACATCATCGGACATGCTGTTTTGCTTTAATATGTAGGAAACTTTTCTGCAATTGAAATTGTATTATTTCAGTTAGTGTTATCATGAATGATGCATTTCTTTCCAGAAGAAGAAGGGGTTTATGTTTTACGGGGTTGCCTATCGATATTTCATTATTTCCTCTACCATCTCATGGCTTCATTCCTCTAGCTAATAAGTTAACACAGTGTTGCCTCTTCCCAATTCTGAAACTCTAAGCTTCCAATTTCACTGTAAATGTAGTTAATTTCTAATTTACTTTAATATGTAACTTTGATTCCGTGTGCAGTGTTACATGTTAAAAAATAGTTACAACAGAAGAATTTGATCAATGCGTAGATTTGAACTAGTTATTTCCTACTGCTAGTCTAACATGCTTTCAACTGCACCAACAGACTCACGCCGTCTTTCCCATAATACTTTTTATTTATTGTTACCATAAGCGAAAGGTGTGGTGATAGCTCAGTTGGTAGAGCGCATGCTTTCTGAGTAAAACGTCGATTCTAGCTTGGGTTTGAACCCTAAGCATTAATATGCAGGTTTATAGAAATCTTGTCTGCAATCCATCATACACAATTTCCCAATCCGACTTGCAAACGTGGGATCTTAATGCTAAAAACCTTCTCTGGAATTTCTGTCGTTCGGATTAGACGTTAAACTGTAGGTTCATCGCGTTCTAACTTAGCGTTGAAGAGAAACACGTGGAAGAGAAGAGGAAGAGAAGAGGCCGATGCCCAGCAGTTGAACAAAACGGCTGCAAATGATAAGCGAAAGATCGATGTAATGATAAGCATGTTGGATATTGTGTCCCCATCTACGCGGTACATCCTCGGGGTTGTGGATGATAGGGCTACTCGTACATAACTAATACTAACAAGAAAAGTAAAAACGGAAGAAAAACAATTGTATATTCATTCACCGCGAGCAAATAGGTCACTATTGGGAGAACAGAGGCCGTAATAATTGCAGTTTTGCGTTAATCCGATAGTCAGGTAAGTTTGTGAGGCGAAGTATAATATACTTGTTGGTGTGGATAAGGGCGGTTTGTCGTGAAGAGGAGAAGGTAGTTGGGTTGTTTGTGTATACGCTTGCTGAATCTTACGTTTATTATAGTTTGTTTTATGAAAGAATACTAGTTGTATGGTTAAGTTGGATTGTAAGCCCAGAAGAAATTACATTAATATCATCCCATAATACACATTTAGGTGTATATTAACGACGTAGACTTTCAATTAATATTTTTTTAATAAAATGGGAGTACTCCTAATCCCATTGATACCTGGTATCAAAAAAGGAAAACTTGATATTTTTATATACTTAACAAAATACGTACCAACAGTAACACAGAATTTGCTTCAGCACTTAAGAATCTAGGAATAAGCGGCTTCTCATTGCAAATAGACCAAAACAACTCATCTTCGTCACATCCGCTAAATGGTGATTGTCCAATTAACATTTCATACAGAAGTACACCATAGGACCACCAATCAACGCACTGATTATAATGCAGCCCTTTGATTATCTGGAAAGGAAAATTAAAACCAATTATTATTCATCTATTACTTGGTCATATTTGTTGAGTTCATCAAGGTCATCAGAAAGTTAGACAACGTTATAAAGAAGTGTTATTACCTATTTATATTGCATTAGTACCTACATTCGTTGAAATGAAACTATTTATGCATGCACTAAATGAAATAAATTCTCAGCTAAGCATCGAAAGTTTTATATTTTGCTAAGAAAAGGATCATTTTTATCATTACTAGAGATGATTTCAAAAAATCTTTTTGACCTTGCCTTCAATTTTGCCTACAAGCACCTAATTATGTTCTGATGTGTACGCTCCTAATGTATTGCCGACGTAGTATTCTTCTAATTTATTATTATGCTCCCCATTCATTATAAGAATTGCTTGCCCAGTGACGATCTTGTCAGATTTGATTTAAACTAAATATTAAGTTGTGTGCTACTATATTATTCGAGCTGTGTGCTCGTAATTTAGTATGAGAGTTGTGTGCACAACGGCAATCGTATGACACCTACATTCATATTGAACTGTGTGTTCCTAATTTATTGTAGGAGTTGTTTTCTCCTACTTTATTATTGGAGCTGCGTGCTTAGTGATGATACTATAATGTACCAGTTAAATACTGAACTGTATCCTTGTAAGTATTATTTAAATTGGGTGTCGATTGTTGGTGCTGTGTGTCTTCCTAGAAAGCTGTGTGCTCAATTGGCATGGTTATTAGGTAATATCAAGGTTTCCTATGAATACTTAATTCAGAGTGTATTTTAAAAGAGGCAAGCCTTAACGTGCATAATACGTAAGGGTGTGTAAGTTTGGCCAGCAAACTATTGGTCAGAGCTTTTTATGTTTGTTTATTCGCGTGCATAGCACTTAAAAATAAACTTCTTGCAGTAAATAAAAGAAGAACTGATGTGCTTCGGCGGTATCTGTTATAATCACAGAACAAGTACTTTAATTCGGTTCATTGTTTGGAAAAACAAGATAGCAAGATAGCAAACAATATTGCTTATTATCTACGAGGAAAATATAAAGCTACATGCTATTATAATTTGGATTTATAAATAGCAAAGTAAACCTTTCACTGCATGCATAAATTGCATATGTATTATTTCTTTATTATAACTACTTACCTCAGGGGCCATGTAATCCGGTGTTCCACAAAACGTGTCCGCCATTCTATCCAAAAATATCTGCAGCTTGCACATTCCAAAATCTGCTATTCTTACATGGCCGTCAAAATCAAGCAGTATATTGTCGAGTTTTAAGTCTCTGAAATAAAAATTAAATGAAATACCTTACTGAAAACATTCACAGTCTTATTTAGTCACAAAATTTTCAATATTTATTTGCACATTCAACTTGAAGGATTGTAACAAATGTTGCAGATGCTATACGCTATATTTCATGCACGTAGGTAAAGGAAGTAAACAAAGATGCTATAAACGGATCCCCCACGAGTTGTTTGGCCAAATTAAAATTCCGAAGCAAGTTAAATTATTTATTACAGTATCCCGTATTTTCCGACAAGTACCAATAAACTGTAAACGCCACAACAAAAATAAGATCAAAGAAAATGTGGTACGATGAACCGTTGTGACCCGTTCAGGCCCTGCACAAAAATATCGCCGATTAGAAAATAAACTAGTTTGAGTTCAAAAGCCTCTATCGCAAAAATAACTCGAAAATATTGCATTACTGAAAATTTGACACTTAGGTAATTTTCGAACGTGTAAAAGTCGCTGCGTCGTAGCGGAGGTGCTATTTCGAAATATACTCATTTGGGTCGACTTGTCTACCAACACATATAACATTTTTTAGTTAGTTATTTTTGCGTCGTTATCCCTACAGATTTTATATGATAGTTCTAATATCGACGTAGATTCTTACAGTAAATCAAAAAGATTTAATACAATCGGAAACTCCTAAGCAGCCATTGAGATGTATTTATATAGGCAGGCTTAATTATAAGTTGATTTGTATTTGTTATGTCTCAATATGCTGTGAAAATTGAAATGATTTCCAAACGTAATGTCTTGCACAATATTCCTCGAAGGGCATATTTTCTAACTATTATTCGAATAGCTTTGTAGCATTTAAGTCAGATGAATTTCCGGGTCATCCAATTCAGTAAACAAAACCATTCCAATTTCTTGTGGAAAGTATTATCATGTACATTATTCGGATATCGGAGCATTCAAAAACTCCTGCTGAACTAAACAGATGACAAATATTGTTCTCTTAAACGTAGATCGTAGAGTACAACGCGTTTGAGTTTTGAGTTACTCTGTCGTTATGTAACACTTGAAAAATGTCACTATTCATAGACAGCAATTGAATGTGATTTCACTGTTACTACTATTTTTCTCTGCAACTACATAAAAACACTCCTTTTTAGAATTTACATTCGAATAGAGATAGCCCTCGATTTATGCCGCAATTCTGTAGGTCATAGATTACTATACAACGCGTTTGAGTTGTGAGTTACTCAGTCGTTATGTAACAGTTGAGAAATATCAAACACTATTCATAGACAATAATTGAATGTGATTTCACTGTTATTACTATTTTTATCTGAAACTACATAAAAACACTCCTTTTTAGAACTTACATTCGAATAGAGGTAGCCCTCGATTAACGCCGCAATTCCATTCCTGAATGAGCCGGCGTATATCGAATCATTATTAAATAAATCAATTTAGAAAGGGAGTCATGCAGTTAGGTTCCATGCAGTCGTGAAATACACATAAGATTACTTGTGTCAATATTACAATTTACTTTCGGCTTAGACCGCGTCGTCATTTGGGAACTATTCCCAGCATTATCAGGTAAGGACCGACCTGTACCTTATCTGCCTTTACAAGTATTTTCTGTGGAAGTTCGAGCAATATTTGTTCGTAGGCCCTGCCTGCCTAAACAGGGCCGTGTGCTTAGATTAATTAAACCTTGGGGCGGACAAGGATTTGATCTTAATGTAATTTGTTTGCCCATCCAAAGTTTGTATGGGTTCACAAACAGCTAACAGGCATAAGCCGATTAAGTATTATTGTACTGGCAAACAAAATACATTCAGATCAAATCCTTGTCCGCCTCAAGGTTTAAATAATCTAAGCACCCGGTGAGGAAAGCCTCAAAGAATAAATTTACTTGTGTTGCATTTACTGCCGTAAATTGTTGCTCAGGCTATTTTATTTTATTTACATTTTATATTACGGTAGTCACAGTCGATGGAGATAAGTTCATCCTGCTATAGATATTAGGATGTGTCCGCTCATCTTTTATGTTTCGAATTCTTTTGTAGCAACGTGTTTAGCTAATCTTACTGTACCTCTCTTATTAGACATGGTTTTATACTTTCTCAATTTAAATAGATTATCCTAATAAAACGCCGACACCCATACAACACAGACGATAATGTGTATAGGGGTAAATGGAACCGTCGTAAACCAAAGGCTCCCTGTATTTTAATGAGCATCTTATGTTTATTGTCGCAAAATATTGTGTGTTGGAGCAGAATTTATGATTATCTATTATTTTCGTAATATATCCATGATTAACAGAATTTAGAAATATTCAGTACAAAACTGCCGGGAAGTACATCATGCGGGATTTCCAAAACCGTCTTTGACTGAAAATTTGTTACTATTCACTCACATACATCATGAAAATTATCATAAGTTTTCTACGTTTTTTGTGTTCGTGGTTGATTGTAACCAATGTCATGTTTGTAAGTGAACTTATGTCCAACGTCTACAAACTTCGCACTACCCTACTTGACCAAGTTTTCTTAAATTTCGTTATTTGCTAAAATAACAGTTTGCGGATAAGATACCTGTATAATTATCTTAAATGTTCAACAAGAGTCACTTGAGAACAAAGTTAATATAAAATTGAAACAGTAAAACATATTCTGGAAACCGTTGCACGAAACTACAGCATCAATATAAACAGAGTTTCCTTGTAAATTCGCATCAAGGCTTACAGTCATACCATGTACAACAGGCTAGCCCTACAATCTTGAAACAAGCTCGTGCATGATTGGAAATACATTTAATTGATCCTAATAGGTAACTTCTGTGTTAACCTAACTGAACTTGTTTGTCTCACCTTCTGGTCAGCATTTTCTAAAAATATGAATTATTTAAATTTTCTAGCTATATAGAAGTAGGTAAGTTCATCGATACTGACGTCTCCCAAGTCCCACATGCCACCCCGAAGTAAAACTTAGAGAATGTTGCATTTTTTCCTTTATTAATATTTTCCAAGCATATGCCAAAGTATAACGCTGGACCTCTTCTGCAAATACTTTAGAAAATGTTTTATTTTAATTTAATTACATTAACATTGTGCGAGGTAATTTTTTAAGTTTTTAAACTTACCTGAAACCAATAAATTGAGAAAATGATCAGAATAGCGGAAATTACCCTGACGACTTATGACAAATCTTAGGGTTTCAGACATAACATGGTGCACTGGCTTCACACCAGAATAGTTAGATCTGCAGTTACATATACAGCAATGGCGTGGTGGCCCAGAATTAAGCAAAAAATCGTCAAATTAAAACTAGACAAGATGAAGAAGCTTGCTTGCCTGTCTAGGTAGGCATTATGGAGGCAATGAGAACAACGCCTTCCGCTGCAATGGAGTCTTTGCTATACCTCCCCCTTCATATTGTGATTCTGGGGGAGGGCACACTGGGAATTTATAGATTGCAGGACTCAGAGTACAACTTACATACAGAAACAGCACATTCGACTAAGTCAAAATATTTCGCAGCTACGCTCTACGAGATGAATATTTAGGATCGCTCAGAGTGGAAAGACCAAGGACAGGAATTTTCTTCTGACAGTCTTATCTTGTATAATATACAAAAACAGCTTGACCACCGAAATGGGTGCCGGGTCAGGTATGTATGGGGTAAAACCAAGACAAAGACTTAGTCTTCCTATTGTCGGGAATGCCTACATGTACCAAACGGAAATAAACGCCATACTTCAGTGTGCGAAGAAAAACAACAGGAGGTCCTATGTAGGCAGGCATATTTATATCCTGCCCAACAGTCAGACGGCCTTGAAAGCACTACCGACCTTAAACACCTCATTAAGACTGATTTGGAAATGTTATGAAGAACTTAATGACTTAGCAGGGCAGAACACGGTGAGACTGCTCGCGGTTACAGGTCACTGTGCGAACGAAGGCTACGAGAAAGTCGATGAACTCGCAAAGCATGGTCCTTATTGGGGTCCAGAACCAGCCTTGAGTGTGCCAATAAATGCAATCCATAGCTATATAAGCGAAAAGATTTGCAGCTAACACAAAATCTACTGGATTGACAGACGAAGACCATAACACAAATGGACCTTGCACAAAAAAGTTGAAGAACTGCTTAAGATAAGCAGGACACATCTTAATAGCGTCGCGGGCAGGACATGCGACTGTTAAGGAACGCCTCAGGAAGATCAAGAAATTTGATGAGACCTCATATGTAGACTCTGCAATGAGGCACAAAAACAACAATGCACGTTATGTGCAAGTGTGATGCGTTGGTAGGCATACTTGAGCAACCATACATGGAACCGAAGGACTTCAGCAGACACCCTGTGTATCATGCTACAGGGTACCAAGAAGATATTGGATTGATTAAATAATCTTGGTGAGCACAATAAGCCTTTTAGGCAGCATTGTTTATATTTATAGTATTGAAATAAAAAATAATAGGAAGTCTCGTTAAACTCAACGGTTCTCAAATAGTCGTTACGCATATTTAAATTACTTTCTATACAAACCAATATTAAAAAATAACGAAGGCCATTGTATTTAGTACTCTTGAAATTAAGATAAGCCCTGTATATTTCTTGTTACTTAACAGAATTTTTCAAAAACGTATGCTGCCAGCTTTAAAAATGTATATTTTTGTAATTTAATTATTTTATGTCTTCTGGGATGTAGCAAAATATTAATCACCCACATAAAAGGATATAATTGCAAATTTCGTTCAAGCTCTAATACATTTATTTAAACTATGAAGAAAGATATTTAAATAAAAAATAGAAAGTAGTAATAAATACAATAATTACCTGTATACGATGCCCTTGGTATGCAGAAATTTCAATCCAGAAGCTATTTCAGCAGCGTAAAAACGGGCGCGTGGTTCGGGGAATCTTCCTGATTGTTGGATATGAAACATGAGATCGCCTCCGTTCAGGTACTCCATAACGAAGAACAGATGTGACTAAAATAAACAAATCACTCAACTACCATTACCGACTGTTTCAGCTTAACCAGCTAAATTTGAAAACATGTTGCATGAAAGGTCGCCCTTTAGTGTTTATTTATAATGCAATTACTTTGCACATCCGCGAAAGCTTTAATTCTAAATATATTTATTATGTAAAAAACTAAGTCGTCTTAAAAATATTGTGTAGAACAATCTTTTTTTATATAACTTTTTGGCAATTTTATGTTCTGCTCTGGAACTAATAATTGTAACCTAGTAAAAAGGACCCACACAGTAGGTACCAAAATATATGCTCAAAACAAATTCCAATGGAGAAGATTTACTGCAAACCTGGTCCAACTATTCTGAAATTGCGCCAAAATAACATTAAGGGAACACTCTGTGGATCACCAGGTGCCATAACTTTGCCACAACAACCGGTGATACTACGTAAGAGATTCTTGGTTGCTTGCAAATTTGGGGCAGTATTCTAGATTCTAGTAATGTGTGTATATTTATGTAATTGACTATCTCCTCAGTAAAATTATCCGAAAACAGCAAATTTGAGTATCAAAAACAGGGAATTTTAATTGGTTAAAACCAGTCTCGCATGATATTCACTGTGACTGTTACACGAAGGTTGTATTACTATAGGGTGACAGCTTGGTTTTAGATTGTGTAGGTCTCTAATAGTTTAGTTTTAGTTTTAGTTCAAATTTGTTAAGTAAGACAGGAAAAAAACACAATAGAAAATCTACCACAAATATAAAGTATTTTTTTATAATTCATAAATCTTACTGATTGCCAAAACTCCTAGTCTCTTAAATACTCAAAGCGTAGATTATACCGCTTATTTGTTTACTCGTATCTTCGTAATTCGTTTATCAGCACAAATAGAAAAGTTTTCTTATGTGTGAAGATGATTATAAAACAAAGTAAAATGCAATTGGAATACAAAGGATCAATATAATACAAAAATAAGTTTATTAAAATAGATTTCCTAGAACACCTACATCTGCCTTTTTTATGCATGTATACAAGTTAGTAAATAGGTAAAAAATTTAGAAAAATGTTATCTCTAAAAAATTATATAAAATTTTAATATGCTTGCTTATACTTTCCCAGATTTCTAACATACTATAATAGTTATGTAAATATTTTAAGCAGTGATTGTTCATATCAAAAGAATACAATATACGTAAAATTGCCGTATACAGATATGTACGGTTACAGAGCAATAGCCATCCAAAATGAGACGTGTCCAATCACTTTCTTGCATATAATTATGGGAATAGTTACACGAATGTTTTGAAATTTTATGTGTAAACCTTACTCATCAAGGTTGAAAATTGAAGCCCAGTTTCGTTTTAATAAGCGCACCAGGGGTATCTCAAGTGGGAGGATCAAGTACTCTTTTCTACAATATCTTTTAAATTATACCGTTTTATACTGAAAACTTTTATTTTCAGTGCAAAAATATCCAAAAAAGTACCTCTGTTAAAAGTAGATAAATTCATCTGTTTTCCAGTTAATTCAATTTTTATGAAAAATCGAGTTGCTGTGAAAATTTGGAAACTTCGTACTATGAGGATTAAAATTGGCAGCATAAATTCAACACAAGACAATCAGAGAAACTCATATAAACATTTGCCCGCAAGGTACAACCCAATAGATGTTTCATCTAAACATAATTTTATTTGTTAACGCTAAATGGATTGTATCTTGTGAACTAAGCGTTTGCGGACAAATGTTTATATGAATTTTTTTTTATAGTATTGTTGTCCTGAATCCAGCTGCCAATGTAATCCCCATAGTACGACGTTTCCAAATTTTCAAGGCAACTCGATTTTTCATTAAAATTGAATTAACTGGAAAACCGATCAGTTTAGATACTTTCAACAGCAGTACTTTTTTGGATATTTTTGCATTGCAAATAAAAGTGTTTCGTCAAAAATGAAAAAATTTAAACGATATTGTAGAAAAGAGTACCTGATCTTCCCATTTGAGACTCCTCTGGAACACTTATTACAACGAAACTATGCTCTAATTTGCAAGCTTGGTGAGTAACGTATGTAATTTCAAAACATTGGTCCAACTATTACCATAACTATATGCAGAAAAGTGATCGGACAAGTTTCACTTTAGAAGACTGTAACTCCGTAACCGTACGCATTTGTATAAGAAATTTTGCGTATATTGCATTCTTTTGATGTGAACAATTACTGCTTAAAATATTTGCATAACTGTTACAGTCACCCTGTACATATATTACATACATAGGAAATTATATTTTTCCATATTTTATGTCAGGATATTTTAGTTATTAATGTAAATTATATGAACGTAAGTATACAGAGTTTCCCATATTTCTAAAATGAATGCATAGGAAATTATATTTTTCGATATGTACTATCCCCAGAATACTTTACTTAATATAAATTGTACCAGATTTCTGACGTATACTGTGAATGCGTAGCAACCACATTTTTTGACATTTTATTTCCTGGAGATTTAGTTAATAATGTAAACTATGAATTATAATATACATGATTTTCACATTCTTCAAGTATAGGCTGCATGTATGGGGTATTATACTTTTAGATATTCTATTTCCCCAGAATAATTTGGTTAATAATGTAAATTATTGTATTGTTATTACTTACTGTATCATTTGGTCAAAAGACAAACAAATTTTTAAAATTTTTTTTAAATTAAGCAAACATATTATAGTTTTATTAATTTAGGGGTGTACTTTTATGGACGTCGGTGGGGTAGTGCGGATGCGCGTTGCCACTCGGGGTCACAGTGAAATACGGCCGATCGGCCGCGTGTTCGAATCCTGGCTGAGGCGACCGCATTTCACTTAGTTAAGTTAAGGGTGCATGTTGCATGAATTGTTAGTGTGTAAAGGACGCCTGCACCCCCCTGAAGTAATCCGAAAGAGTATCTAAGGATTATATTTTTTGCTACTTATTTAAACTGTTTTGAAAATAGAAGCCCTTGTTTCCAATAATACTTAGCGCATATATTTAGCAAAAATCGTATTTATTTTTCATGCGAATTTTACCATTATGAAATAGTAATTTAATAGTTTATTGTTATGTTAATACTTTCCGGGTTTCAATTTTGATGAAGCAAATATTTTTTTATTCGTTATTTAATTATTATATTAGTTATAGTATTTTAGTATGAAGTAGGTATTAATTTAATTATTCGTTACTTGAAGTATTAAATGTACAATCAACTGTAAAAATTATGTAGCTATTACTATGTGAAAATTAAATTTAAAAAATATATACAGTATTTAGCTACACATGACATCCGCTAAGTCATTCTTACCCTGGTGGACAAACCACCTTAAAGGCGTCGACTATGTGGAAGCAATGGGGGAATTGCCCCTTACCTTTATCAAATTGATAATGGCAGGATTATCATATTACCTTCGCAAATGGGGGGAGTTTTTAAGGGCCTTATAATATTGTTATTTTATATTTTAGTTTAACAAATGAAATAGATTAATGCACATTTTTTAAATGCCGCATTTTTAAATTCACCCCTATCATGTCCCATTGGTTTAGTATGTCAGGGTTTAGTACAGCGAAGTACATTTCTTATTATGGCATATTGTACATTGATAGAGCGAAATCTGTGTTTCTCTGAATCAAATCTCCCATCTTGCGGATGATTAGCCTGATCAACAACTGGTACCGGGCTATCCCCTCCGAAACTGGGCAGCAATGCTGTAGCAACTATTAAATGAATTGAATGAACAACTAAAGACGAAGGCACTGGAAAGAAATCGAAATACAAGCAAAGCCATGAACATAACTAAAAGACAAGGAGACCAGGGAGAAGATTTGCGAATAGTTAAGACTAAACAGATTAATACTAGAACAAGTTGATACCTACGAATACTTGGGAGAGACGGGAAGATAGGTAAAGAAATTGTTAGGAAGCAAAACAAGCAAAGTGTAAAACCAAATCAATCATACGGTACTAACAATGATAGACAAACATAAATCAAAAATATCAGCAACGTAGATGCAATACCAGGGGAAGATACAAGGAAAGACAAGACGAGGTAGAAGCAGGAATCAGGTGACAAGAGAACAACTAGAGGAAGAACCTTTAAATCACAAAATAGAAAATACTCAACTGAAATGGCTAAGACATGTTCAACGTATGACAAACAACAGACTACTGTAACGACCATATGAGGCAAGAATACAAGTCAGGAGACCGAATGGAAGTAACCAAGGAAAAATCTGGTATAACAACCTAACTGAGATAGTGTCAAGAGGAGGAAAACACTAAGAGAAGTGAAAGGGATGACAAAAGAAATAAAGACCTATAGAAAACGGATATAGTCCCAAACCCCGACGCTGTAATGGCATAAAGGAAAAAGATAAACAAGAAGAAGAAAATTGAGCGAAATCTAGGTTTTCCCAATATTTCTATGCACTGCAGCCATTATTGGCTTATTGCACACCCTAAGTATGAATTTATACTATCTGGGGTAATTTCAACCGTAGTAGTGACTTTTAACGTATCACACATCGCAGTAGCACAGGACCTACGGTCAAGGGTGCTTTTTCAGATCTTTCCCCGCCAACAAGATTCAACGACCTTAGGAATGAACCCGTGTCCCTGGGATCTATAGGCAAGTGCGCTAAGTGTTAGATCATCGAGGCCGCTGCAATATATTGATTTTTAGTTTAAAGTTTCCAAGGATGAGTTATACAATGGGTAGACTTAAAGGCATCTTATGGCGTTTGAACTATCAGTACATTATACGGTTATTCTACTACACAAATTTGATCTAATTATAAATAGTTTGACTCATTCTGTTTCACTAATTGTTGTTTATATATATATCTGCAACAGCAATACAAGTATAAATATAAATACTATATTTTTACTTTCCCATACCTTATAGGTATAGGGTAAGTATTGAATTCATGAAAATTTTCGAAATCGAGATTTTAACGGAAATATCCGTTTTGGGTCTCTAGGAACCCAAAAAAGTGGTTTTTAAAAAATGTCTGTCTGTGGGTGGGTATGTACGTACGTACGTATGTACGTACGTATGTACGTACGTATGTATGTGACGCTCCTACAGCCGAAAGTATTTCTCCGATTTTGATGCGCTTTGGAATGCGGAGGTGTATCGAAAATTCATCGAAAAAATAAGCTTTTCAAAAAAATCCGAAACCGGAAGCGGAAGTTACGCATGTTTTTTTGGTATCACTTTTTTCGTGATTACAATTTTGAAACTTTTATCACGGATAACGATAGAGGGTCATAAGACAAATCTGTTAGTTTTTTGCCGAAGTCGCTAGCTTTAAACTGAAGGGCGCTATGATTTTTTGAAAATTTTGAGTTTAACGCCCAATTACTCGAAAACGGATGAATCAATTCAAATGATTTTTATTTTCTGAATAGTATATGAAGGGTAAAATGAGGTGATATAAAAAGTTTTTTTAAAAATTATAAGGGGCCTAAATTACGAATTTTCAAAATTTTGAAAATTTTCAAAAAATTATTTCTCAAAAACTGCCCCAAGGAATTTTTTTAAATTTCATATGTCGATAGACCTCGCAAGGGGCTATCGATATGTTTTTTGAAGAACTCCGTAATTTTCCTGTGGCGCCCTCTACGAAGCTTGGAAGTTTGAAACTTCAAACTCCTTTAATTAATAAACGAA
>JABXWE010103505.1:0-18260 GCA_014611495.1 Limonius californicus | reverse complement strand
CCAATTACTCGAAAACGGATGAATCGATTCAAATGATTTTTATTTTCTGAATAGTATATGAAGGGTAAAATGAGGTAATATAAAAAGTTTTTTGAAAAATTATAAGGGGCCTAAATTACGAATTTTCAAAATTTTGGAAATTTTCAAAAAATTATTTCTCAAAAACTGCCACAAGGAATTTTTTTAAACTTCATATGTCGACAGACCTCGCAAGGGGCTATCGATATATTTTTTGAAGAACTCCGTAATTTTCCTGTGGCGCCCTCTACGAAGCTTGGAAGTTTGAAACTTCAAACTCCTTTAATTAATAAACCAAAAAAGATAGGAAGCTGGGGTTTTCACTGAATCGCTCAGTACGTAATGGAGCATATGAATATATAAAGAAATATTACACTCGTGGATATATGTAAGCGCACCGGCCCCCTCCCCCCTCTTTTTTAGAAAAATATTTTTTTTATTCTAACGGTTGTTATTTGTTTGCGCCAAAGAATCTTTTTTCGCAAAAATAAAAAAATCGATTTTTTATGCCCTACAAAATATAATTTCCATTTTACCTCGGTAGCAATAGCGATCGGTACTAGTTAGACCGCGCGACGTATATAGTAGAGAATGAAGTATGCCTGGTTGCATATTAAAAGGAAATTAAGGGGCACCGCAGATATTTGGCGGGATTTCTTACAAGCCTTGTAAGTCTATTCGTTACGAGGCAAGGTTTTAGGATAGCACTTGAACAACCGTTTTGAGGAAAATAACTCTACTGTTGAATAAAGATGATATGAACAGTTTCCAGTATGGGAAAGTCCAGGGAGGCTGTCGCGTCCACTTATCACTTTTTAATTTGCTTTCTTACTGAAAGCTGTTGTACTGCTTAAGATCAGTTTGGCTGATGTACTGACGTTATATATTTCTGCCGATTCATTGTAAATCATAAATAATTATTGAATTCTTATGTAGAGTCTTGTAGATATAAACTTCAGAAATGGTTAGAGCAAAATTTATCACTACGGGGTGATTGTACACTAGCAGTTTCTTTTAGTATCTTTTTTAGCATCAGGAAATTCAGTATTAAACGTAGACCTTCTCGGTTGGGGTATAAGCTCCATAATTCTTTACTGGTTGTACATAGACTTAAGGGTGCAATATGTTTCAATGTCGGTTCTCAAAAATTCAAAAACTGGCCTGTGTTGGTATAATCGGGGCGATATGGGCAACACCAACGACCGTAGAGGTTCTGGTAGGGCTGCCGCCTCTTTTTACCTGGATAAGGAAGAAAGCCTTGCGGGACACGGGGAGCTAGCAAAGCAAGGAAATGGTTGTATATCACGCATCATCATCATAACCAGCGTTTAAGTGTTCCATCTATGGGCATACGCCTCACCAAGCAGTCGCCACTCATCGCAGGGTGCTGTTCTCCCCATCCATTGAATTCCGGCTATTTTTTGAATATCGTCTTTCCATCGGGGTTTTGGTCTGCCGTGGTATCTCCTTCCTATTCTCGGCATCCTTTCAGTTACCTTCCTAGTCTATCTATTATCAGCTGTTCTCACAACATGGACTGCCCACTGGCAATTAGCAAGTATAAGGTTAAAATTGCCATTAAACAAATGAAAAACAATAAAGAGGCAGGACCTGATGGAAATATTATTACAAGATTGTTCAACCTCTGTTTGGAAAAAGGCGTTATACCTGATACATGGGAAAATGCTAAAGTGCTGTTAATACAGGGTGTCCCAAAACTCCTGGGACATAGAGCTAGAGTCCAAAGTTTACTTAAAAAATTACATTTGTGTATGCTGTTCAGAAACGTGTGAACCAATTTTAATGAAATTTGGTACTTGGGCACTTCAAAGGACGCCACTACTTTCAGTAACGAAAGAAACCCAAAGAAAATTGGAGAAGGGTTAAAACCACCCCCACCCCCTGATAAATTTGTTCAGAATTATTTTAAGGATGATGATACGATTCTATGTTTTTTTTAATGTGAAGATTTATTCATTAGCTTCATTTTTTGACTCTTGTAAAAACTCCGTAATTTGTATAGTTTCGAAGAAAAAAAATGTTTATTCAAACCCTGATAACCGATATTATTATTGCAGGTTTAATTGTATTACAAAATTTAGTTGGCCGTAGACACAAAAATAAAACGTTTTTACAACAAATGTTCAATGTGACCTCCACCCTCATTGATGATGATAACCTAGAATTCATACTTACAGTCAATTATTTCTCTTTAATGATTACATATCAATAGGTGGTAATAGTAAAACAAATTCAATTACAGAAAAAGAAGAGCTTTTTTTTTCTTTTTTTTTCCTCACTCATTCATACTACCGTTCCCCCCCGGAACCGCTTTCGCATTACTTCAGGGGGGTGCGGGCGTCCCTTACATACTAAACATTCATGCAACATGCACCCTAAACTTAACTAAGCAAATGCGGTCGTCCCAGTCGGGATTCGATCGCCCCAACGGAGCGATTGCATTTACTGTGACCTCGAGTGCCCAATGCGTTCTCACACTAGACCACCACGGTCCCTTAGAAAAAGAAGAGCTAAGCTATAGTTACTTACATATTTCATTATTGGAGGTTTTATTACTTGGGAAAATTTATTAACAACAAACTACAACTTTATGGTATGTTCACTGCAAATGCGCAAAATGCACTGACAAATTATTAAGAGAAAATAATGCCACATCACGTATTTCTTGAGACGTGAATGGGCACACAAGCAAATTTTGCACCTACAAGAAATCTAAAATGAAATTAAAATTAAACTGGTTGGCTCCAAAAGCGAGACGATGATGTGAGTAATTAATTTATTTATGTTCATATGCACTTGACGTATTTTATGGAATTGTTTGGATTATCTCATTGCATTTTAAATTATATCAGACGTAACAATACCGAGAATACTTTTATGTGACTCAGTGACATGGAAATCGCAACACCAAGAAGGGGTAGGAATTTTTTGACCAAACTTGGCAGAAACGTTTAACTACTAGAAGGTAGCAACTGATTAAAGTTTTAAAGAAAAAGAACAAAATATAAACACAATTTTTATTAATAATTACACACTCCCCTACTCTTCGTGGCATAGATTCTAGCAGATGGTCGATTTCCTCTTGAGGTATTGTGTCCCAAGCAACCTGTAATTGGTGCTGTAGAGCTTGCCGCGTCTGCGGAGGATGCAGCAAGTTCCTCAGTCGAAATTTAGCCGTTGCTATGCACCAATGAGATCACCAGGTCGACATTGTTAATATGTTAGGAACCACGCAGAGCGTAATTTCACGTGCCCTTTCGCGCCTTAGAGAAACAGGTATATCTGCAAGAAGGCTTGAAAGTGGACCTTTTCGAATCACAACACCTCGTCGGGATAGACTTCTGGTAAAATGCAAAAATGCACCCCTTCTCAACTGCTCGACATATTCAGCAAGTGCTCCAGAACGCCACAGAAAATCGAGTCTACGACCAAACTGCGAGAAATCGATTGTTTGAGGTAGGACTTACCTCATACCACCCCCTGCTCGAACTGTGGCTCAACGAAGACATTGGGTGGAATGGTCAAGACATATGTTTCAAGAAGTGACACCGTGGGCTTATATACTGTTTTCGGACGAGTCCAGATATTGTCTCAGCAATGATAGCCGGCGTCAAAGAGTATATTGTAGTGCCGGACATCGTACCTTATCTCAGTATACCTAACCAGTCGTTGCCTTTGGTGGTGGTGGTCTTATGGTATGGGATGGAATAATTTCTTTAGGGTGGCGTACTGACCTCCATATCTTTAATAGTACACTCACGGGCCAACATTATGCCCAGGAGATCATTATAGACTATGTTCTGAACCGCCGCAACGCTGTTGGACGGGAATATTTTGTTATTCTTGACGATAACGTAAGGCCGCACCGTGCTCGGTTGTTGAACAAACAAATACAGCGTTCGATACTTTTGGAATTTCAAAAATGTAATAGATAAAATTAAACTAAAGCCAAATCAGCAAATCTTCTCACTTGATATCGTTTCTCTCTACACCAACATTTCTATTGAACTAGCGCTAGCATCAATTAACAACAACTGGGAAAAAATTAAAAAATATACTAACATTCCTAAAAAAGAATTTACTAATGCTGTCAAATTTGTCCTTAATACCACTTACTTTTCATATAACAAAGAAATTTACACCCAATTCTTTGGATGTGCTATGGGTTCACCTATATCTGCAACTATTGTTAATTTAGTTCTCCAAGACATTGAAAAAAAGATTCTTGATAATAATAATAACAAGTTTATCTTATATCAAGGATACGTTGATGACATAATCATGGCATGTGACTCCACTAATAAAATGTATTTTTATGATACTTTTAATAACATACATCCCCGTTTGAAATTCACTATAGAATATGAAGACAATAATAATTCTATTAACTTTCTTGATCTAACACTAATTAGACAAACTAATGGTTCCATTAAAACCAACTGGTATAGGAAAAATATTAAAACTAATAGATATTTAAATTTTAATTCAGTAACTTGTTTAAAATATAAAAGAAGTGTAATAAACAGCCTAATAGACCGTGCAATTAAACTATCTTCAAAAGAATTCCATAAACAAAATTTAGAAAAAATCACCAACATCCTATTACTTAATAATTATCCTTTAAATTTTATAAAAAAACAGATTAAATATAGAATGTACCAAATCAAAAATAATAATAAGGTAAACAATTCTGTCAATTTGCAACCCAATTGTTTAGGAAAAGAATTCAATTCCCCGCAGCAGGTGTGCCGTCGCACACTTTGGTGGGTAGCGTCACCACGGACCCGAGCTCTCCAGGTGGGCTAGGGGACCATAGGAGTACAAACCCCCTATCAGCAGCGCAGTTAGGAGGTTATAGTAGTAACTCGGCGGGGCTCCGCTTCTGATGATTTTCTTCCTCCCCGAAAGGTGGCGGTACATTTAAAACGCAAATAATTATGGTAATGGACGACGAATCAATTACTCAGGGCGGTGCGGGGTTCGGGCTGGACTCCGTTCGGAACCGTCTAGATGACCAGCCCAGGAATGGTAAGGCAGGTGGCACCTGCCATTCTTATGATGTCACCCAACATGGCGAGAACACGGATGATTCTAGGGAGATGGTAGGGGATCCATCGAAAACATCCTCAAAACCATATAATACCCCGTTGCAGTACAATTGGTCCCGTTGGTCCAAACACTAGCTCATCTAAAGTTCCAAGATACATTTTGATTAAACGTCTGGATGGTGATTTTTCGAGGGTAAATCCTTTTATAATAACTCGAGGTCTAACTGAAGCAGTGGGAAAAGTTCGGTCTACTAGCAAAACAAAGGAAGGTTTGCTAGTGGAAACTTTCACGGATCGCCAAAGTAATACGCTGTTAAATCTAACGCAGTTTGTTAGTTTTAGCGTCAAAACCTATCCGCACAGTACTCTGAACTATACAAAAGGCGTAATCACATGTTCTGATCTTCTGAACTGCGGGATCGAGGAGATTAAGGAAGAACTTACTCCTAGTGGTGTAGTAGATGTAAAGCAGCTTACTGCAAGAAAAGATGGAAAGGTAGTAGGAACGGCTTCATTTCTGTTAACGTTCGCCACGACTTACTTACCTCAAAAGGTAAATGTAGCATTTTATAGCCTTCCCGTCCGCCAATTTGTACCACAGCCGCTAAGATGTTTTCTTTGCCAGAAGTTCGGCCATACATCTACCAACTGTCGCCAACTCCAGATCTGTATATGCGGAAAAGCCATCCACGAGGGTAAATCATGCGAACTTCCTATGAAATGCACTAACTGCGAAGGAGCGCACTCTGCGCGATCAACAAATTGCCCAGTATATAAAAGAGAAGCCGAGATTCAAAGAATAAAAACGGACAAACGAATCAGTTACATAGACGCTAAGTACGAATTGATGAGACTAAGACCGCAGATGTTCAGCGAGTCCTATGCCTCAATGACATCCCAAAAGTTAACCACTAACCCGGAGGCTATTATAAAATCGATTCTTCCAGATATCAGAAGCATGATTAGAGAAGAAATTGCTACCTTAAGACAATCTGTATGTGCAAGTGAAAGGCGTCATGAGATATTACAGGAAACTCCCACTCCGATATCAGAATTAATAGTTGAAAAGCTCCAATCTCAACGTAAATTTAGCTCTGCCTCGGAAACTGCTCACCCTGAAACATCTTCCGTTCCTCCTGTGGAGAGTCATCCTGAAATCATGGACACCGAAATGGCTAATGAAAGAAAAAGGGGAAGATCACGAACAACCGACAGCCTCGAATCCATCGATGATGCAATTTTACAAGAGATTTCTAAGGGGAAAAGAGGTTGGCCCAAAGGCAAACCTCGAGGTCCTAGAAAACGTAGTATGTGATATTTCACTGACTGTGATATTCCAAATTAATCTGTGATATTTTTCCTTTTTTTTTTATTATTTTGTGTTTTACGGTGATATTACTAGTCAATTTATCTGATGTATATTTTTTTACCTTTTAACATTTAAATTCTTTTATTTACATTATGGACCATTTTACAACAACAAATAACAGCGATCAGGCTTTATTATCCGATACGCCAACAAATGTAAATTTGGCTAGAAGTGATGTAGTTCCAATAGCTGATACACGATGTCCGTATAACATCCTTTAGTGCAGCGTTTCTTAAACTTTTTTGACGAGGGACCCCTTTTAAAGTTGAATTTTTGTTGTGGACCCCCAGCTGTATGCTACATTACTACAGGAGGGTTCTAGGATAGAATGTACTTTCTAATTAAATACTGTTAGTTGAAAACTATTTTTATTTTAATCTTCTTGTTTGTAACAAATCAAAAAGCATTTATAAACAGCAAATAATGTAACATTGGTTGCAACCATGTTTTTAGTGAAAAGGGTGGTGCTGCTTTATTTTCCCACACAGCTGCTTTATGTTAGGATTCATTGAAGAAAGCTGCAGCCTTATATCCGGTTCGGCATTAAGTCAATTACGATATTTTGTTTTTATTGCAACATATTTCGAAAATCCGGCTTCGCATAAGTATGTTGTCACAAATGGCAGTAGGACTAAAATTATTCGTTGAGTCAGTTTTGGGTACTCACGTTCAATACTGCACCAAATATCTACTAATGGCTCTTTCGTGAATCTCGACTTCAAAACAGTATCGGATGTTAAATCGATCAACGATTCATACTGAGATGCTGGGAGGGTTGTTGGCTTTTCGGGAACTTCAAAGGGATTTCGAACCCACTTATATTGTTCAAGGTTCTTTTCCTGGTTTTCTGGAAAGTACTCTATTATTAAATAAAGCACGTCATTTAAAAGTTGATAGATATCATTAAACAGTTGATCGGGTATGTTCTTCTTTAAGTCTGCTTCCCAAAACTGCTTTAAAGATGGAAATGAATCTACATTGCGTTCCTTAATCGACTCTGTCCAAAACTTGAGATTCTTTTTAAAAGCAGCCCCTTTTTCATTAGCAACAAAGACTGTGATATTTTTTCCCTGGATGGCAAGGCTTGCCTCATTCATTTTAGAAAATATATCAGCTAAATATGCAATTCTAAATAGCCACTCTTTATCCCCAAATCTTTTTTCCAACCCTCCCCCTATGCTTTGGATGCTCAAAAACATAGCAACTTCTTGTCGCAATTCAAATAAACGAACTAAGGACTTGCCTCGAGATAGCCATCTTATTTCAGTTTGGAGAAGTAAAGATTTATGAACACTTCCCATATCATCGCAAAGTATGTGAAACAATCGCATATTAAGCGGTCGGTGAAATTAATTATTTTTACTGCTTCATCAAGGACAGATTTTAAAGACAAAGACATCTTTTTTACAGCCAGTGCTTGCCTATGTAAAATACAACGACTGCTTGTACATTTTGTGACAACTTGTTTGATTCGTGCAACGGCACCAGCAGTTTTCCTCACCATTGCCTTGGCACCATCTGTGCAAATATCAATGCAATGGTCCCATGGTATTTGGTTTGATGTAAAAAAAAGTATCTAACATTTTAAATATTTCAGCTCCAGTAGTATTACTAGGAAGTGGCTTGCACAAAAGAAGGTCTTCTTGAAACGTCTGGTGTTCGTACCGTACAAGCACAAGTAATACCGCTAGTCCTGCAACGCCGTGGATTCGCCTATTTGAAGTGCATATTTTGTGTTTCTAAGACGGGTTGTCAGTGCGGTCTTTACGTTATCTGCCATATCTTTAATACGATTACTCATGATATCATTTGAGAGAGGTACTGCGGTCAACAGTTTGGATGATTTTTCATCTACCAAACATTTTGTGGCATCAACTATACATGGTTTAATAAGTGTTTCTCCAATTGTATGTGCCTCTCCCGCCTGTGCAATGCGGTAATGTATTATGTATGAGGCTTCAGTCGCTTTTTCGTTAATTGTATGAGAGAACAATTTTATGGATTTTTGTTCCTTTAACAATTCATCACGTCTTCTTTCAAAGATAAAAAAATATTTTTACCCTTGTGGTCAGGGTGAACAGTTTTGATGTGCCTGCGCAATTTAACTCAAACCATAGAACTATTTGGTAGGATTTTACAACAGATGACACATTGGGGGCAGTTATCACGTTCTACCAACAGATAAATAACTACCGTCATATTTACGTTTTTTGCCGGTACAGCTAGTTTTGATATTTTTTTGTTTCTATCCCGCTTAGCACGAGTAAATTTTATATTTTATAATAAATATATTTTTTCTTCAAACGTCAGTAAATCTGTCATTTTTCGACTGTGTAGGCGACCGTAAAGTTTCATTTTTCCTCCGCCGGAGCTTTAGTTTTCACTTTCCCGCCAGCGGAGGGAAAAGTGTTATCATAGCAACATAGATAGAAACAAGAAAACAAGCGTCTACAACTCAAGATTTATTAAACTAAAAACAAAACTAAAACTTTTATTTATCATTCAAATGAATATTGAATGTACAATGCGAACGCAACCGGAGACGCAATAATTGTAAAAAATAAATTAATATTGTTGACAGTGTCCACTGACAGCTTTATGTTACATTACTATAGGAACAACCTGTGCCTACTCACCGACACCGGTCTAAACCGCCTTACGAACCCAATTATGTTTAAAAATTATTACTATCAAAAAGAGACGTTTTTGCATTAATTTGTCGACATTTGAAGAAAAAACAGCATATTTTATTTGGAGGAAAAGTTACTTTTCATGACTTGCTCTCTATTACCAGCCTCACTCCGTTCGGCTGTTAAACACGAGCGCGTCATGAAAAGTAAGTATCACTTTTCCTCCACATAAAATACTATACTATTTTCTTCAAACGTCAGTAAATCTGTCATTTTTCGACTGTGTAGGCGACCGTAAAGTTTCATTTTTCCTCCGCCGGAGCTTTAGTTTTCACTTTCCCGCCGGCGGAGGGAAAAGTGTTATCATAGCAACATAGATAGAAACAAGAAAACAAGCGTCTATAAATCACTAATTTAGGAACTCATTGGTTATTATTTAAGTGAACTTACTCGATAAAACTGCTTATCAATTCGGAATTGAAACGCAACCGGAGACGCAATAATTGTAAAAAATAAATTAATATTGTTGACAGTGTCCACTGACAGCTTTATGTTACATTACTATAGCAACAACCTGTGCCTACTCACCGACACCGGTCTAAACCGCCTTACGAACCTAATTATGTTTAAAAATTATTACTATCAAAAAGAGACGTTTTTGCATTAATTTGTCGACATTTGAAGAAAAAACAGCATATTTTATTTGGAGGAAAAGTTACTTTTCATGACTTGCTCTCTATTACCAGCCTCACTCCGTTCGGCTGTTAAACACGAGCGCGTCATGAAAAGTATCACTTTTCCTCCATATAAAATAATATACTATTGTTCCAGTACTTCCTTCTGTCTCTGATAAAGCATGTTATATTTTGTATGTTACACATTTCTCTTATTTCGTTATTTGGTACTCTGTCATATAGTGTTTTTCCTTGTATCGTTCTTAATATCTTCATTTTGCTTGTATTTAATATTTGTTTTGTCTTTGTTGTATCTGCCATAGTCTCCGCGGCATATGTTAGTATCGGTCTTACTGCTGTCTTGTAAATTCTGATTTTGCTTTCTTCTGTTATGTATTTATTCCTCCAAACTAGATCTTTTAGCCATTCCGATATTCGTGATGCTTTATTTGTTTGGGTCTTAACTTCCTCGTTTAAATTTTTATCCCTTCTTATTTCGGTGCCTAGGTAATCGAATTTTACAACTTGTTCTATAATTTCGCCCTCTACCTATAGTTTGCATCTAATTGGTTCTTTAGATATTATCATGCATTTTGTTTTCGCTGTGTTTATTGACATGTTTAATATTTTAGCAGTGACATTAAACCGGTAAAGAAGTCTTTGTAAATCGTCTTCATTATTAGCAAGAAGAACGGCATCATCTGCAAAGCATACTACATTCACATTAGTATTTGTCATTTTATATCCTAGATGTTTTGGGAGGCTATCTGTTATCTCATTCATTATAATATTAAATAAAAATGGACTCAGAGAATCCCCTTGTCTGATGCCTGTGGTAACTTCAATTTCTTCCGTTGTTTCACCCTTGACTTTAATACTAGTTTTACAGTTCGTGTTCAGATTTTTGATTATTTTAATGATTGTATGTGGTACATCTCCTTTCTTCATTAATTCAATTACGTCGTTCAATTTTATCCGGTCAAATGCTTTTGTTAAATCTATAAAGCACATATGTAGAGGTACATTAAATTCCCAAGATTTTTCTATAAGTTGTCTTATGATGAAGATAGCGTCTGTAGTAGACCTATTTCGTCTAAATCCTTGCTGTTCTTCGTTAAGTGGCACGGTGTGGCTAAGCTTCCAGTGTAAAATTTTTGTAAAGAGTTTAAGTGTGCTGTTTAGTAAGGTTATGCCCCGATAATTTTCTGGTTTTCTCTTTTCTCCTTTTTTAAAAATAGGGATAGTTACGCTTGATTTCCGGTTTGACGGTATAGTTCCAGTATTAATTATTTTTTGAAATAGTTGTTGTAAAACTGCAATTAATCTTTCTCCTCCATACTTAAGCATCTCATTTGTTATATGGTCTGGACAGGCGGCCTTTTTATTTTTTAGTGAGGTTACTGCGTCAGCCACTTCTTCTATACTTATCATGATCTCTTCTTGGTATAGTTCGTTTAAGTCTCCCATATTTTCTGTTCGTTCCTCATCTGATTGGCTGTATAAACTTTTAAAGTACGTAGGTACACCATTCTTCTAGGGGTATTTTATTTGTTTGAATAGTATCTTTAATTTCCATTTTATTATTCCTTAATGTAGTCCAAATTTTCTTTTGCCCTCCATAGAGATCATGTTCCAATTCTTTTGAGTACTGCTCCCAATAATTTTGTTTTATTTTTCTTATTTAACATTTGCTATATTTCGTTGTTGAGTATACAGATTCCAATTCTCGGGAGATTTATCTTTTAAAAAGTGTAGGTAAGCCTTCTTCTTTTCTTTTGTTATTTCTTTAATTTCTGGTGTAAACCAAGGTGTTGTGTTTTTATGGTTTATGTTTACCTTTCTGTGCCCTATTGCTTCTTCAGTTGCGTCTAAAATATTCTTTTCCAATGTTTGCTATTGTTCGTCAATTGTTGTGTACTTTGTCGCAATTTTTCTTTTAGTCGCTCTTGGTAAAGCGTTCTTGTACTTTCGTTTATGAAAGATTCAATAATAAATTTTTCAACAAGTAAGGGTTTCGCTTTCTTTGCTACAGGCATTTTGAATCTGATCTTGCATAACACTAAACTATGATCACTGCCTATCTCAGCTGAGTTCAGTGTTCTTACCTCAAGTATTTGACTGGGGTAAAATGCCCTGTTTGTAATCACATAGTCTATTACTGATTCTTGACCCCTGCTATTTCTGAAGGTATGTTTGTACTTCATAGGAAGGTCGAAAAACGTGTTGTTAATTCTTAACGTATTCATTGCACAATGTGATATAAGTAGATCACCTAAAGGAATCGATGGACTTAATATTGATTTAATCAAGCTTTGTTGTCCTACCTTATTACCTTATTTAACCCATTTGATTAATTTCTGTTCAGCGAATAATGTTGTACCAAAATTGTGGAAAAAAGCATTAGTTATACCATTGCCAAAAAAAACCAAACATTCTTGAATTAAAAGACTTGAGACCAATAATTATTTTACCTGTATTCTCCGAAATCTTAGAAAAAGTTATGTGTTCACAGATCCAACTCTATCTTGACGCATATAAAATATTACCAGATGTACAATCAGGCTTCCGTCGAGGTTATAGTTGTACTACTGCACTTATGCATGTCACTGATGACATAATATCCGCTTATGATCATAACAATATGACAGCTTTAGTACTATTGGACTTCAGTAAAGCATTTCATACCTTGAATCACAATACAATGTCATATTTTGAAATATATTGGCTTCAGTTCAAATGCGTGCTCCCTCCTACAACATTACTTAGAGGATCGTTTTCAAGAAGCAATTTTAGACCGAAATTCTTCGGATTACACGGCTGCGAAAGCAGGGGTCCCACAAGGTTCTATTTTAGGACCACAGCTATTCACCATATACATTTACATACATATATTTTAACCTTCAAAAGTATACCAAATCAAGCTCGATGCATATGTTTGCCGATGATACGCAACTCTTGTACTCATTCAATAAAGAATCCTTTCGGAAATGTTTTAATGATATTAATCATGATCTCAAACAAATATTTGAAACATCAACGGAGCACTCTTTAGTTATCAATCCTTCCAAATCTAATGTAATATTCGTTGGTAATCCAGCCAATATAATAGAAATAAAGCTGTTTGGCGTTTTCAAAATAAATGATAATGTCATTCCAATTGTTAATGAAGTAAGAAACTTAGGATTAACCCTAGATAATTCGTTTAGATATGTAACTCATATAACCAATAGCATAAAAAAAAGCTTATTTAAATTTAAAAATTCCTTTTCCTCATAGGCATTGCTTACCAATTCATGAAAAATCAATGCTTTGCGAAACATTAGTGCTATCACATTTCTCTTACTCAGGTCTACGGTCAGTCGATTACGCAGGAACTTGCTCGCAGAATACAGCGAGTTCAAAATTCTTGTCTACGTTTCATTTATGGAATAAGAAAATTTGATAGAATCTCGCACAAATTAAATGATATAAAATGGCTCAATATGCATAACAGACGATTGTAACAGTATGCTAAGCTCTGCCATAAAATCATTTCTTGAAGAACGACCACCTTACTTGTATAATATAATAAAATTTCGTACTGATGTCCATTCTTTAAATTTACGTTTCAAAGGTCTCATAACACCACCAATCCATAACACTGCTCTGTTCCAAAGGGGGTTTTCTTTTCTCGTATCTAGAGTTTATAACTCAATACCCTTGGACCTACGCATTAAATTACTATCGCTCTCTTATGGAGCCACAATCTTGGCAAATTATAAAAATCCCAATTATAAAAATATCTTTTCACATCATCACAGCAAATTATACAAACAACAGAAAAATACAAAATTACCATTTTACGAACGAATAAATACTTATCTCTCTGAAATTAAATATAAATATCCCACTGTTCTCCCTCTCCAAAATAGCAAAATTCCGCCATGGACTATCAAAAGTCCAAATATAAACTATTCCCTAACCCTTCATCATAAAAAGAATACCCACCCTTTGATCATAAACCAGGCCTTCTCTCAACTTCAAGAAAACTATGAAGGTTCAACGTTCCTGTACACGGACGCATCGAAATCCGGAGAAGAAGTTGGTGCTGCAGTGATAACACCCACAAAAAAGTATTGTTACCGACTACCTGGAATTAGTAGTATTTATACAGGGGAATTATACGCCTTACTACAAGGTTTGGTGCATATTACAGTGCATCACAAACCATCTTATGTCGTTTGTACGGACTCTTTAAGTGCATTACAAACAATACAGCAATACTACCCAGATGCCCAATTGCACAGACAATAAGAGATACTTTGTCCAAATTAGCATTGGAGAAAAGAAAAATAACATTTATTTACGTACCGTCCCATATTGGTATACCAGGAAATGAGAAAGCAGATAAAGCAGCACGTGAAGCAATGAAGTTGACAGAAACCATAGAAACAAACAAAATCTGTACAGCAGCCGATGTAAAGAATTACATAAAGTGGAAAATAAATGAGTCATGGCAACGTACATGGCATGATGACGATGGACAGCTGAGAGAGGTATTGCCAATAATAAACACACCCCTATTACAGCCGGATACTAGAAGATTACAGGTATTACTAGCAAGACTTCGAATTGGCCATACTCGCTATACCCACAGCTACTTACTTCAAGGCGAACAACGACCTTTCTGTGAAATTTGCCACAAGCAGCAGAGCATCAAACACATTGTTAGTTGAGTGCCCAAAATATGAAGCGGAAAGAAAAGTAAACCAATTACCAAAAACAATGATCCAAACGCTAGGTTCCTTAGAATATTTACAAAGATTAGTTAAGTTTTTAGAAAATATCAATGTGTTAAATAAATTGTAAAATTATAAGAAATGTAGATACCGCGCTAATAACCTTGTGGTTGATGCGTAACCTGAAAAAAAAAAAAAACTCAATACCCCTTGGATTAAAATCGGCCTCGCTTCAAACATTTAAACGCAAATATAGACAGCAATTATTTCTTTCCCAGCATAGGTGAACTCTTGCTCTTTTTTTAGTTTACAATTATTATTTTCGTGCTACGCTTCCTAGACACATCACCACAGAATCTAGTATTAAGTTACTTTAGGCATTATGTTTTATTTAGTAATTTTCTTTGCGATTTTAAGGTCTTAGTGGCAGAACAAGAACAACCTAAGGGTTGTTTTTGAACTAACACCTTGAGATTCTTCCAATTAATTTTGTTCGTGTTCGATATATTTTCCGTTATGTATATGTTTGGAAGAATAAAGGCCTTTATTATTATTATTATTATTATTATTATTATTATTACATAATTTTTCCTGTACAGTACTTTATGTATGCAACATAAATTACATCCATGAGCAATGAAATAATAAATCTGTTGTTAGTGATTCCTAACAACATTTTTTTTTATTTAAGTGCTATCTATCTATTAGCCCCTATATCATCCAATTTTGGACATAGGCCTCCCTCAGGTTCCTCCATGTGTCTCTGTCTTGTGCCTGTCTTTTCCAGTGTAAGCCTCCTCTCTTTTTAAGTCATCGCTCCATCTCATCTGCGGTCAGCCTCTTGATCTCTTTCCATAGGCAAATAAACGCAGTGTTTATTTCCCTATGGTACTGCACCAGCATCGGACAAGTTAAGTGCAACGTACTATATAATAATAAGTTATTTATTTAGTTATGAACTAAATTAATTAGTAATAACAAGTTATAAAATAAACATTTAATTTCTAACAGTTGTAATACTTTTTAAAACAAGCAGCTTTCTTTGTTGTTTTGCAATATCGTCCATAAAAAATTGTAAGTAAAAATTAATTTACTTTTACATATGCAATTTTTAACCTAAGAGGTTTGTTCAACTGAAACCCTTCTTTCATCATCTTAGTCTTGAAAACAAATGCAATAATTCAAATGACGTTTGATAATGTTAGTAGTGTTTGTAAGCAACACATTAATAAGTTTCTGGCATTTGAATTTGATTCTGACTTTTAAAACTTCGATTTTGAAATGGCGTTTGTTGTTGAAATTTCGTCCAAGTTTGATCACCGTGCGGTCCTACAATTTTTATGCGCTGAGGGTGTGCAGCCATTGCAGATTGATGCGCGAATGCAAGCAGTGTATGGAAATGCATGTATTGCGTACCCAACTGTGAAGGAGTGGTGCCGAAAATTTAAAAATGTAAAAGAGGGGAATATGGATGAACCGCGACCAAGTGCACGGTGTACTGCATTAACAGAAAACACTATGGCATGTATGGAAGGCCTTATTAGAGAAAATCGTCGAATTTCAATTAGAGAAATTTCAGAAATTGTTGGTGCGAGTGTAGGATCTGTCCGTAGTATTGTTCGAAATCTGGGGTACAGCAAAGTTCGCAATGGATTCCTTGTCTCTTGTCTAATGAACAAAAATGCTTGCGAATGGGCTTATCTCTGCAACACCTCACAGACTATAGGCAAAATAGTGATGACTTTCTTCTGTCAATTGTTGCTGGTGACAAAACTTGGTGCCATTACGAGCCATCCAGTAAGTTATCGTCGATGCAGTGGAAACATTCAGCTTCACCACCACAGAAGAAGTTTATAAAGCACAACCTGCTGCAGATAAGGTGATGTTAACATTTTTTTTCGGCCATGAAGGACCCTTGTTGATAGAGTTTAAGGAACCTGGAATAAATGTCAATGCAAATCTGTACAATTAAACTTTGAACAAGCTTCATCAGCAATAAGACGGAAACGTCCAGGAAAACTTAAGCGTGCGGTCACTTTGCTGTACGACAATGTTAGGCCTCATGTTGCTAATGTGGTAAAAGAAAATCTTCAACAAAAGAAATGGCGGGTTTTAGAGCATCCACCCTATAACCCGGATCTATCGCCTTGCGATTTTCATATTTTTGGACCGCTGAAAAACGAGTTAAAAGATCGGCATTTTGAGTCTAACGCAGAAGTACAGATAGCTGTGGAAGACTTCTTCAATCAGTAGGCACAAGAATTCTATGAGCAGGGTATACGTCGGTTAGTAAAACAATGGGATAGGTGCCTTAACAGTGACGGTAATTATTAGTAATTAAATTGTTGAATACATTTTCTATAAAGCAAAAATGGGTTTCAATTGAATACCCTTCGTGTAATCTTATTTAGCAGGTGTAGGGTTTGATATACTAAATTGACTCCTTGTGTTAAGTATGTACTAACTATTTCAAGTGCCTATGCTCAGAGGACGAAAAAGAATTCTTTCTTATAAACCTAGTCAAACTTCCACATAACAAACTTCTATATAGCGAACTTCTCCATATAACGAAATTGTGTGCTGTACACTGCCCTTTCAACGAAAATACATATAAACTTGTTTAGAAATAATAAAGTAAAATTTCTATATATTGAATTTTTTTTATTAATTTAAATTTACCCGACTTCAAAATGACCGCATTTAAAAATACAATCCTTTTATTAAATGAAAGTTGCACAAAGGTAGACACATTATTAAAAACGTGCAAACCCGTCAAAAAGATTTCTAAAATTTGTCTAAATGTCACTAAATTAATATTAGAACGTCTATTACAGCTGGTTCATCTTTACATTCTAACTTTACGAGGGGACTTTCAAAAATTTATCTAAATGAGAGTTCTAGGAAAGATTTAACTTTATTAAAGATTAGAAGGCTTCTTAGCTTTATTCATTCACTATATTGTTGCTATTTTCAAAGGATTTTTCAACATTTGTCCAAATGAGGGTTACAAGGTTCTAGTCCTCTAGGAAAGACTAAAATTCAGTTATAATTTTAAATTAAAAACATAGTATTGCAAATCTTTATTTTAACTTCAGTTTTGAGATAGGTCTATACTGTTGTATGAAGAATGTGAAAAAGAAAGTGTTTAACCATTATTGAAAAAATCACTGTATTGTCGGAAATTGATATCGATTTAAAAAATCAAGACATGACTAGATATACAAAAAATAAACATTAAAATAATATTTACTGAAAGGTGTTATATTTATATGTAATAAAATTTCCCTACAGCGATTTTTTTCAGGATTTGCCGACTTCGTTGTGTAGAAATTGATTGTATTTATGATTTATTCTGTAGGTGGATTCACGAGAGAGTGTAAGTCTACTATTTCAAGAATAGGCAACCCAAAATACATATGTCGTGGTACTGCAATATATAATTTATTATTATTATTATTTTATTATTAAAGTAAACAAAATTTGATTATTATGTATTCGAATGCAGAAAAAAAACGACATGATCTTAGCAGGGGCAATCTATTTAAATGTTCTTCGTTACACTTTTCCTCTCCTACTTGAAGAAGTGGATATAAACAAGACGGCGTATGTAGCACCAGCAAGATGCATGTCACACGGGCATCTCTAATTCATAATACCGTTAGTGTATATCCTCGACACCGTAAGGTAAAAGACGAATTGATAAAGAAAGAAAGGAAAATCGCAGTCTCTTGTGGTATGAAACGTTCGTCTTTTTATCTCAATGGTTATCCATTCATTTTAAC